>JAODOY010002612.1:0-12049 GCA_025399855.1 Forbesichthys papilliferus | reverse complement strand
ACACACACACACTCTCTCTCTCTCTCTCTCTCTCTCTCTCTCTCTCTCTCTCTCTCTCTCTCTCTCTCTCTCTCTCTGTAATGTTACACATTGAGCACATTTGGGGGCTCTGGGAAACCCAAATGAACCACTGTGAGAGCTTTATTTAGCAAGAGAGGGTGAAGGTCACAGTTTGATCTTGAATATTGGCAGGTAGGCAGGCTAAGATTAAAACCTAAACTCATAGAGGAAATGAGAAAGCCAGAGAAGATTAGACGTATTTGAAAAAAAAAAATAATAATAATAATAATGTGCACGCACGCGCGCGTTTGTGTATGTGTGGGAGTAGTATAGTAATCATTGAAAGTAAAGTTTGTGAGTGCATTCCTTCTTAGACCTTGCCTGGGGCTTCTCACCTATTGATCATAAGCAACTGCCTGTCATTCCTGTTCCATGGACCCAAAACACAGAGACATAATGATGCCAATCGATCCGCTATTATCCTGTGACATATAGCTCCAGTATTACTGTCCTTCATTTGAGGTTGTCCTTCCCAGTACAAAAACACCTCTCTGCTTCATTCCAAGTATAGCGTATTATTCACAGGGTTGGGAAGTAACTGATTACAAAAAACAGGAACTGTATACCATCAAAGGGTATGTTTTTTAAAGTTATCTGATCAATTCTAGCATTACTTTCAAATTGAAGTTTGCAGTAGCTAAATGCATAAAACCCTCATCTGTTCTCTTATTAACCTTTCATTAACGTCATCCATCAATAATTTATATAAAGGACTACTTTAAGCTGATCCCTGAGCAACATAAGCGGTCACAAAAATAGAAAGATTTGGAGCGCCAACGCAGTTAATTGCTTTGGATGGCATTTCAAATAACAATGTTTGTGTGTGACATAATATAAAAGTAATGGAAAGTAATCAGATTAAGATACTACATTTAGGTAATCTGTACATTACGTTACCAGTACTGGTTATAATTTTAGTCTGGTAACTAGTAACTGTATTAGATAACATTTATAAAGTCACCTACCCAACCCTGCTTATGTACTATACATTACAATGCATTATGTATTAGTAATAATGTTAATTGATTGGGTTTGACCTGTGTGTGTGTGTGTGTGTGTGTGTGTGCATCACAAAGACACCAGGTCTACATCACAGCTGAACATTGAGCATGTGCAGCAGCAAGCCGGAGTGACTTTTGTTTTCATTTGCACGCCATGGAAGACCTGAATTAGAAGACATAACATAGCACCCATAACTAAAAATTGACGAAATATGGACTGAGTGAATGTTGGATATGTGCTCCTCAATGTCAGTAAAACAAGGTATTCTACCGCTTCACTGTCTCCAGCTTCAGGACGCACCTGAGCCCCGGGGCTCCGGGACCCTGGGCCCTCCGTCCGGGCCGACCTCGGACAGTGAGCCCAAAGCGGGGGAGGCGCTGGGCGCGGCGCTGAAGGTCAAGCACCTCTCTAAAGACCTCCAGATCATCTCCACCAAGCCCAAGGCGCCCGGCCCGCACGGCTGGTCCCAGAGCCTCTCGCAGGTCCTGGACCAGTACATGTATCGCTCTTCCGCCAAGGCTGAGCCTCCGCCGGTGCCCGCCAAGCCCCCCGTGGCCAAGGCTAAGAAGACCCTGGGGTGGGGCAACTTCGTCTTCAAGATGGTGAACTTCAAGTACAGCCTGCTGGTGACGGGCAAGATCGTGGACCACATCAACGGCACCTTCAGCGTCTACTTCCGCCACAACTCGTCGCGCCTTGGCAACCTGTCCGTCAGCATCGTCCCGCCCTCGCAGGCCGTGGGCTGGGACGTCCTGCAACCAGCAGGGGGCGCTGTGGTGACACACGGCCAGGCCAACAACCGCCCCCTGCTGGTCACAGAGTTCCCCCCAGCGGAGGCGGCCCTGGAAGGCCAGCAGCAGCAGCAGAGGCAGCAGGAGGTGATGATGATGGAGCTGAACTGCCGCACCGAGTACCAGCGGACCAACCGCTCCAAGAAGTACAAGCCATGCAAGTACGACCCGGGCCAGACGTGCTACTCTGAGGACACGCAGACACGCACCTCCTGGATCTGCAGCAAGCCCTTCAAGGTCATCTGCATCTTCATCGCCTTCACCGGCACCGACTACAGGCTGGTGCAGAAGGTCTGTCCCGACCACAACCACCAGGTGGAGCAGCAGCAGCAGCACTTTGGATAAGGGGGCGGGTGGCTGTGATAGCAGACTACGCTGAGAAACAGTGTTGGGGTCGTCACTCACAAAGGTTGTGTATTACACATTACTCGTTGCTTTAAAGTGAATGCATTATTTTACTTTATTTATAGAAAGTTGTTAAACTACTTGTTTACAGCACATTCATTTTGCGCTTCGACCTGAACATCGCCTGATATGCAAGGTCATACAGTTAACAATATAACGCATATCACATTACTCGTTACTTTCCAAAAACATTATGACTTTATATACTTAGTGTATTTCCCATGTATAAAGAAATGTGTTACCACCTTTTTACGGTGCATTGCTTTTGTGTTTCTGTGCAATATCGCCTGGTATGCCTTGTTGTTGTTGCTAGTTAACAATATAACGTTAAACTTTACATATGCCCGCATAGTGTATCACATTACTCTTTACTGTACTTTAAGGATTAAGTTAATGGGTTATTTTACGTATTTACACCCTATAGAAAATCATTTGTTTCATTACTGTTGACGATGCGATGTGATGCATTGTCATGTAATTTCCAGTTAACAATATAATGTTAAACTTGATATATTTCCGCGTATCAAAGCACTAGCCTGATAAGGACATACACACTTCTTTTATAGCAGCCCACATTGTAAATGGAACATTTCTCAATTCAGTATCTGTTGTCTGAATATAGATATCTGAATAATTAAAGTAAATATAGAGAAATGTAACATTAGTGTAATCACACAGTTCAATTTGAGCACTTCCATCAAACTAGTTTTGTTTTTAACAGGAAAGTTGGTGAAATCCAGCCCAAATAGCAACTCTTTTTGTGGTGAGAACAAGCCTTAATTGCAAGTAATTACATACATGTTTGAATATGAATTTTGTAAAGTAATGCATTACATTGCTGAGTAATAGACCAATGTAATGTATTACTGTACAAAAAGGCACTTTTTTGAAATGCGTTACTACCCCCAACACTTAATAAATGTCCATCATTATGAAATACCTTTCAACATGTGTTGTGTACTGTATAATTTGATGCCGCAAGGTAGATATTTAATTTGGGATATGAAAGTTGTTCTGACACTTAAGCTCAGACCAATGGTAATTATATTCTGTAGATAAAATACAGCAGTGGTTGCTCGTGAAGTTATAATCATTATTAGATGTTTAGCTGTGTGCTATTTATTAAGAATGTTCAGACCTTGTCTGATTATTTATGACGAGGAAATGATTTATTCTACCAAAATAATGTAATTTATATGTGAATTTAAGGATCAGTGATTTCATTTGCTATACTTGCATTCGAGCAGTGGTTTGACCCTTTAAATTCTAAGGGTCTTTTGGCCGTTTTTCACTGCTTTCATATAATGGCTTCTAAAAGCATTTCTGTAATAGCTATCATCAAATATTTTATGTCTCTGACATCAGCACCCTCTCAGCTACAATTATGATAATATCGCAAAATATATTAAAAAAATACATATATATATATATTTGAATATACGGGTATTGTGTCTGTATATGCAGTATGTATGTATATAGAAATGAATAGTGGTGGTTGTACTTTATGTACAACTATATGGGATAAACAGCAATTTACACATTTAATTGAAATTTTGTTTACAAATTTATTACTGTAATGTAATTGTACCGGGGCTCAAATGACTTGTAATCATTTGGTTGTGAGTGGTGGTGGTGACTTATTCAGATCAGATATGAGTGTTCCTTTCAAGAATTGATAATGCCATTAAAAGGTGTGATAAAAGTTTCACCAATGCTACAAGTAGTCTGATTAATGTATATGTGTGTGTGCACAGTATATGTGGAAGAAGTTTGGGTTGATGAACATACAGTATACAATAAAGTAAACAACATGCCCAATAATAACAACCTTGAACAGATTGGGCTCCCAGCCAGAAGGTTGTGGGTTTGTAAGCAAGATGCCTAACAATATTGCCCCCCCCCCCCCCCCCAACTGCTCCCAGCAGCATGGCAGCAATCACCATTGGTGTATAAATGTGCTATATAAATGCAGTCCATTTACCATTCAGCCTGTCAGTCAACTCAACCAAGTAGTCCCCCATGGCAACAGAGAGCCATGCAGTCAAACATCTGGGCAGATTCTCTCACCAAATATTGATGCCTTGTTTTTAGTGGAAGTGGGTGGTGATAGAGAGAGAGAGAGAGAGAGAGAGAGAGAGAGTGTGCCACACACAGACACTCTGTGACTGTAGTTAAAGTCCCAGTGGGATGATTGAGGGAGGCCGGCACATTGACAGGTTTAGAACAGTAACTCAGGAGAGGCTGATGGGAGAGAGACAGAGAGACAGAGAGAGAGAGAGACATGTGGATAGAAAAAGTTGGAGATATGTTATAAATAATAAGTTAGATCTGTTTACATTTATATCTCCCACTCTGACCCCCCTCTCTAGACCCTGAAGCCTGCAGAGCCCTAAAGCAGTAACACTCTAGAAATATACGGATGGATTTGCAGCTCTATCCCCGACGGTCAGCCTTGACAGGGATGGGATTTGGCTGCGGGGGGTGGGTGTAAATCCCTTCCACTGACTCCTCCATCTTTAGGCCCTGGAGAAGCATTGAATAAGTCTGTCACTGCTACAGTAGCTAACTGACGCATCAGTAACACAGTATTAATGACATGACGGACATGACACAGAGGTGCTGCTTTTCACCATATTTCTGAACGTCAAAGAAAACATTTCCTTTTGTGTGGCCTCTTGAATTGTAAATAGCAAGCAGCATCACCGCTGATGTGTGAATTCAACCTAAGGTCATGGTTCAAGAACGCCCCCTAAGATACCAGCTAACGAAAAGACTGTGTTAAGCTAATGTTAGCTTGAAAAAAAATCTTGGAATATATAGCAATTGAATACCAGATATTGAATATTTATTAAATATTTTATAGATATTTATTTAAAAATGTGTATTGAATGAAACAATCCCCATGTGACCTTTGGCAAGAACCTCACACATGTGATTACGCACCGCAGATGTCGGCCAGCAGGTGGAGACATTTACCCTATGCTTGGAATCATTTGAGGATCGTAAGTGATGGGGGGAATGGGGATTTCAGGCAACATTGAACAACGCAAGGATGGAAACAGGACAGCGTGGCTGTGTCCCATTCCACACAATACTGTTCTTTTTCATGTCCTGAGGGACGGCCTATCCATGCTATTGACAGCAGCTACTGCAAGTATATAACTTATAGGACCGTTTATGTCAGACTATGGTCGGGCCTGCTGAACCACTAACAGGGATTAGTACGTAAGTAGATATTAAAAGCCGCTGCTTCACTAGAGAACAACTGCACAACTACTTTTGTAGTTTTCTTCCTCATACGTGAAAGTCTCCTTTCAGCGTTTTGTGAAAACAATTATAATCCATATAGCAACAATAAACAAATGTGTAACATATTCTATTGGGAGTGAATGTTGGTGTCTCTCCAAAGTCATTGTACAAATGTTCAGTGGTGATGGAAGGTTCTGAAGAAGACAGTTTTGGAACATTCCAACTGACAAATCCATAAAAGAAGGGTCCCCAGGTGAACTGGACTCTGGACTTTGTACTCTTTGTATGGCGAAATGCAGTGTTGCTATGAATTATTTAAACTGGCACGCTATAACACGGCATACAGCATTAGCTGAGCTCTGAATACATAAACACCAAGCGTAGTTAAACTGCTGCAATTTCCTCTATTTCCTGCCTCAGTGAACCACGGCCCTTGCCAACAAAAATAAAGGCCAGCTAGAGTCTTCAGTTGATCTGCAGACAGTCAGTAGAACGAGGGACATCTCCAAGGGAGCTTTGACGTTAAATAAAAATAGAAACAATAGTTTAATTTGTGTAAAACTAACCGAATACTTTATATATTGACTCCAACTGCTTTGGCTGATTGGAACACTTGGATGAATGAATGAATGAATTAATATTAAATTAAATAATTATTTCAACTGTACTTGCTTGAGATGTCAAGGGTCATCCAACTGGCATCTTATCGTTGAGTCTGTGTAGTGCTCAAGGGCACCTCAGCAAGTCTTTCAGTTAAACCCTTCGCTGAGTGCCACTGCTTCAAATGAAACCCTGCTGTTTGTATAAAGGAGAACACAGGACATTGCATAACAATTCACTTTCACTGTCCATAGCAGGTTTATTTAATTTCAACCTTCACATCGCTTAAAGTGCAGAGGGACCACAGACTCTAAATTCAACTATTTAGTTTTCATACACTTTAAGCCCAGAAGGAAAAATACAAAGCACTGGAGCTGCCTGTTGTAATATGCTTCTTACATAAAACCTCTTCCAGAAACTAATTGCCTCTTTGTTTCCCCAGTTGATTTGCCCTGCTTCATCCAGACTGTTGCATAATGCTATTATTTACACAGTATTAAAGCATTGCTGTTGGTGGGCCAACATCTAGCGAGAAAATATTTGAGAGCTAAACATAACATTTTTAATTTTCTGTTTGCTTGCTTTCATGATTGTACATGATTGCTCATGATTGTAGATGATTGCTCATGATTGTATTGTGTGTGTGCATGTGTGTGTGTGTGTGTGTGTGTGCATGCCTGTGTGTGCATGTGTGTGTGTGTGTGTGTGTGTGTGTTCCTTAGAGAGACCAGCTGAAAAAGGTCACATAAACTCTCAACCTTTTCATCAGTACACACGCTCCACGTGCACGCACACGCACATGCACACGCACACATAAACATAACACACAAACAAAAAACTACAAACAGTATCTATCCTTGAGCTTGGGTTCTCACGACCTGACAACTGCTTTGACGCACTAAGTGTGTGTGTGTGTGCTGAAGCGTGGGTGTGTGTTTGTGTGTGCATGTGTGTGTGTGCAATTGTGCATGTATGTGTGTGGATATGTGTGTATGTGTGTGTGTGCGTGTGGATGTGTGTGTGCATAAAACTTGGGGCCCACTAAGATCCTTTGGGGACGCCATGTTATCCTTTGGTCTTATTTTGCTGTGCTTCCCACACACGTCCTGCCTTGCTCAAGAGCACTGGCAGTGTTTGTTGATGGAGAGGAGTGGTCCTGACATTGTTCTCAGGACACACGGTGAAGGATGCAGCCCTCCCTCGACAACAATACTGCTAACAGCAGACATTTCATTAGGTGAAATGCTAACAGAATGCTTAACTGACAAGCAAACATGCTAAGCTAATATGCTAATCTGATCAGTTAATAGGGAAAATACATGTTCCTGTGTAATCCTCTCTATGTTTCTTGGACCTATTGGTAATGAAGACCTTACCCAGACGTGTCATCATAGCAAGCTACATTATAATGCAGTTAAGGAAATTAATAAATGTCGGTTAGATTTAGCCAGCCACAGAAATACAGTCAACACCATTCAAAACGTTCTCTTCCGATGACCCCGTCTGGGGTTCTGACTCGGTTTGTGAACCATGGTCTAACATATCTCCTGCTGTCATGGAGTTCACTCCGTAATTATCTCCTCCTCTATCCCCGCGTGTCATTCTGTCAGACACTGGGGACATGTTCTATTCCCCAGTCGACCCAGTAGCCCTGCACACGCACATGCACGCGCACACACACGCACACACACACACACACACACACACACACACACACACACACACACACACACACACACACACACACACAACACCGCACGCCACACCTTCACGAAAATAGACTTTTGCTGAGTGGCCTCGTGAGACCATGCTGGTATCGCAAGTTTGACTTTGCCGCACGTGGTTTGTCATTAAGGCGGTGCTAAGACATTTCAATCAAACTTCCTTATGTGCGATTGGACTACCTGCTTCTATCTCAGCCAATCAGTATGTATAAAATCAGCTATATAGTGCCTTGTGGAAACCATAATGTGTAACATATGCTGATGCCGTAATGTAATCAAGATGGTATTGTGAGATCATGATGTCACTCAGGACCAGTGTGCGTATCCCTCGGCAACCAGAGGTGCGTTTAGGGCCAGGCACATCCTCACATCTCCGCTGGATGGATCAAAGCCCCCCGGCACCTGCACCCGTGCACGTGTGTGCGTGTGCTGTCTAGAAAACTATATGGGTGCTGTCACACATCAAGGCAAGGGGGCAGAAGCCTTGGGTGATCAAAGAGGACCTGGTCTCCCTATTACACACACACACACACACTCTCTCTCTCTCCTTCTCTCTCACACACACACACACACTCTCGATTTCTCTCTCACACACACACACACACACACACACACACACACACACACACACACAGTGTGTGTCAGACGTGCTATTGGAAACAGAGAGGTGTGACAGCTGTGTTGATGACAGATAGATGTATTCAGCCTCTCAGTGTGTAATGAGCAGGTATTTATACAGCATGGGGAAGTAGATGCTTATCTAACACACGTCCACACAATGTAGACTGATGAGGGTGGACGTGTGTGTGTGTGTGTGTGTGCACTGCATTTCCATGCCTACATTCGTTTACAAACCATTCCCAACACTGTAAGTTGCAGTTCATGCAGTTTGTTTTTATTAATGAGGAGTACAGCAGAATTACACCCATGCTGCTTCCGGTCACAGTCACAAACATGGCAGGAGTCAACGGCAGCTGAGCTGAACAACCCTGCGATCCCGATGTGCAAACACAGGCTGGGTGGGACGACCACGGACACCCAGCCCAGACAGGAGACGGCCAGATACATCAGTGTCGTACATACGGGACAACGCCACACATTGCACAACAACACACAGACAACACACGTTCTAGCAGTATATTTCTTACTGTAATGACCGCCTAAAGAGACACTTTGCTTATACCGTAAAGGGATGCTCCTCGATGTGGTTATGGCGCCCCCTAGAAGCAACACATTTCCGCTACGCATTACATTTTATTAGCAGTACTACAGGGAGAGGGTCATGGTCCAGCATCTTGCTCAGGGGTGCTTGCAGGTGGCTGGGCCAACTCCGGGGTTTGAACCTCCAATCCTTCAGCTAGGAGTCAAGCACCCAAGCCACTAGACTGGGCTACTACAAAAACATAAAAGTTTAAGCTGCTGGAAAATAAATAAAAGTAAATAAACAGTTATTATGTTTTTATATTGTTTTAATTGACAAGACTGCAAGAAAGCTTGATTGCCTTCACCTAGATTCTGATTGGTGGAGACGCTAGCAATTTCTGTCGCTGCCGGTTTGAAATTTGAATCACTAGCAAAAGTTGATAGAGCATCGGGCTTTGGCTTCGGTCCAGCGACTACACCAAAGAGTCAATCAGCGACCTGACGATTTCTGCAGTCGCTCCCACGCGCACGAGCAAAAATCGTGACATAGTTCTAGCACAAGGGGAATGCGTAGGAAACGGGTTGAATCCAGGGGCAGAGTAGGGGGAGGGGTAGAGACGAGAGAGCGAAGCAGCAGCTTCTCACACTAGTAAAGATCCATCTATCTATCTATCCATCTGTCTATCTATCTATCCATCTGTCTGTCTGTCTGTCTGTCTATCAATCTATCCATCCGTCCATCCGTCCATCCGTCCGTTTGTCTGTCTATCTATCTATCCATCCGTTTGTCTATCTATCTATCTATCTGTCTGTCTGTCTTTTTGTCTGTCTGCCTGTCTGTCACACAGGGAACAGAGGAGGGGGGGTGAAGTGAGGTCACACGTTTGGCTGAGAACGCTGGCTCAAGCCACTAGGGGGAGCCTCTGTGCACAAATCTAGGAGCGACCCTTTAAAGCAAAGTAAATGGCGAAAGGGGGAGTCTGGCAAATTGCTGAGGTCCCACCCGCATCTCACTGTGCTGGGGAAGGACCTCAGAGCCACCCTCATCCACCTCCCACCACCCCCACGGGCATCAAGCTAGCAGGAACCCCTGAGTGGGGGCGGGGGGCGGGGAGCGGGCGTGTCCAGGGGCACGGGGAGCGATGGAGGCCAGGTCAGTACTCGGGGCCCTCCTTCTTCAGGTTCTTGTAATCCGTGTTGACGGCCAGAAACTGTGGGAGAACACAGCAGGCGTTACGTAAAGGCACTTATTAGCATTAGCTTCCAGCTCAAATCAAAACAAACTCCCTCAGAAGCTCCGCCTCCAACACATTGCAAAGCCAAGGGTATTGTTGTCGTGAGGGGTTGTTCGCCATTTTGTTTGTGTTCGTATTTACAGAGCCAGGGATGTGTAGATCGGATTCAGTATCGGATTTCAGCAGGCACAGAGAACGAACGGTATGAGAGCGGAACGCAAGGAGGTTTGACAAAAAGTTTATTAGCTTACAATTAGCTTGCTATAGCTGACTACACCTTTACAGTATCTCTCATTCACTTTGGTACATTTCTCAGATGAGAACTGACATTCTCAAAACTACGTGTTCAACCTCCACATCATCAAGTTACTTGTGCGCATCATAATGGACATTTCTCATCGTTTTGGAACAAATTGCAGATGCTTTTGCACGTTCATGCAAATGGTTATGTACAATTGTCTGCTGTTTCCTACATTATCAATTGCTTATGGCATGTGGATCAAAGTGAAATACACTAGAGGTCTGTTGAATAGGATACCCCCAAATCATTTAGGCATTAGTTCATTGTTTAAGTCCATACATGCAAAATGGTTAAATGGGCTATTATTTGTATTAGAATATTATGTCTGGCAAACATAGACAGCTGTATTCTGGGGCATGTTGTTACGGTAGTTGTATTTTATTTTTCCTTTGTGCTATGCAGTGCTGTAAAGCCGTATTACTGTACTGTGTTTTTATTTTCTTTTTTCACAATGACA
Organism: Forbesichthys papilliferus; assembly: GCA_025399855.1. Lineage (NCBI taxonomy): Eukaryota > Metazoa > Chordata > Actinopteri > Percopsiformes > Amblyopsidae > Forbesichthys > Forbesichthys papilliferus. The sequence continues at coordinate 1,082 of JAODOY010002612.1, read as the reverse complement.
ATGTCACCAAATTACAGTACAAACAGCACATTATGCGTACTGTATATACAGTACATTATGTGTACTGTATATACAGTACACATAATGTACTGTATATACAGTACATTATGTGTACTGTATATACAGTACATTATGCGTACAACTTTTACTGTATTTTGTGCTATGAAATAGTTTTGTGTTTTCTTTCTGAATCAAAATGACATTATAATTTGTTGCCAGACCAAAAGTACAGAACATTTTCAATATTGTAATTGACATCATAAATGTAGCCATAGTGTACATTAGATAATAGCAAAATAATGTAGTTTTATATTGACAACACGACTACGCATTTTGACAAAACTGAGCAACGTGTTTGTCATCAATGACACAAGGACTTGACATTCTGATGGCAATGACATGTTCATTGACGTAAAAATGTGCTATTGACAGATAGACTAAGGATTTTTAGCAAGTTATGAGCTTTTGTACGGAAATGTACACACTGGTTTGCAACTGTTAAGAATTAATCAAAAAATGTACCAAAGCGACTGAGAAAAACTGTAAGAGTTCGGATATTATTCCTGTTTTATGTACAGTGTCCTTGAATTGTGGAGTGGACATTTTTCATTATGAAAACAAATAGGCTATTTGTAAATATAAATATTTACATGTTAAAAGAAAAATCCACATTACAGATTCACATTAGATTAGATTTGTGTGTTCTCACGCTGTACTAATTGTGCGTGTGCGTGTGCGTGTGCGTGTGCGTGTGCGTGAACACCTTGTATTGGTAAGTTGGTTCCAGCTTGTTCCAGGGTTCAGGGTTGTGGGTTTTATTCCATCTACAATAAATAATATGAATAATAATATGAATAAAGTATCAATAAAGTAAATAATTGAATACTTCTCAAAACAGATACACACAGTACAATGTGAAAAGTTAAAATTAGAAGCAGTCCTCCTAAGATGTATCTCTCATTTATCAGTGTAACCATTTATTTGTGGTAAGTTGCCCTGATAAAGGCTTGCGTGCGTGCGTGCGTGCGTGCGTGCGTGCGTGCGTGCGTGCGTGCGTGCGTGCGTGCGTGCGTGCGTGCGTG
>JAODOY010002611.1:0-30000 GCA_025399855.1 Forbesichthys papilliferus | reverse complement strand
CATGAAACCCCTTAGTGCCTCTTACCTTAACAATGTGCGGCGGCAGGGACTCCATCTCCGAAGCTTTCTGGGCCAGCGTTTCCAGGTTGGCTTCCTGCGACACCCGCCGTTTCCTGCGTGTGCTCTGGATGACCCCCGTCGGGGCGGCCTGCACCTCAGGGGCTCCGTTCTGGCAGCCCTCCTGACTAGAGGTGGAGGAAGAGGAAGGGGAGATGAGGAATGGGTTGTCCGAGGGGGCACCCCCTTCTTTGGACAGTCTCCGGGAGCGACGGGGCGGGGCTTGGCCCTGCGTCTGGTGGTGGAGTGCCTGCATGGAAGGCTGCAAGGGCTCCGCCGGAGGTTGCGGTTCCGGGGTAATGTCCTGGATGAGCGGCTCCTGGATGTTCGGGGGAGCCGGCGGCGGTGTGGAATCCCGGGAGCGGACAGCGGCGGGAGGCTGCGTGTGCACTGGGTGAGGGTGTGCGTTTTGCGCGCTGGGATAATAGTCGAGCGCGCGAGGGTTTTGTTGCTGCAAATGCTGATTTTGCATTTGCAGCTGCTGCTTTAGTAGCTGCTGCTGCTGCAGTAGCTGCTGCTGTTGTTGTTGTTGTTGTTGTTGTTGTTGTTGCTGCTGCTGCTGCTGCTGTTGCTGCTGTTGCTGCTGTTGTATCTGTACATGGTGTTGATGCTGGAGGATTTGCTGCTGCTGTTGTATCTGATGGTGCTGCAGCTGCTGTTGTTGTTGTTGTTGTTGTTGTTGTTGTAGCTGCTGCCTTTGAACCTGCTCCTGCTTCTGCATCTGCTGCGACTGGTGAGGCGCCTTGGCCTGCGTCTGGTACTCCATGTTGGGTAAAGTGGTCCTGCTGGCCTGAAAGGCCTGGTAGTAGCCCGCCAGGTGTGGCTTTGGCTGGCCAAAGGCCAGCTGGAAGGGCTGCAGCACCGAGCTGCCCCCAGCGCTGGAGGCTCCGTGCTGCTGGGCGTTGAGCGCGCCTGGTTTGAGGGTGTGCTGGAAGGCCTGGGCCTGCTGCTCCCACTCCAGGCTGCGGGGCTTGGCCGGGTCCCTGTACGGCTCCCCGGGTGGGTTGGCAGCCAACGGCGGCTTGTCCCTGGCGGGAGCTTGAGGCTGCAAGAGAGGGGGCTCGTGCGCAGACTTGGCAAAGGAGGCCTGTCCCCTGGTGTCGGCCATGTTGCCGACGCCATGGTAGTTAGTGAAGTTCTGGCCCCAGTTGGTGCTCCAGGGCACCGCTCTCTGCTGCGGCTGAACGGACGTCGGGCCGGGCTCCTGGTGGGCCCACTTCATGGGCACGGTCTGCTGATAGTGGCCCCTGCTCTGGTCGCCCTTGTCTGGACTAAATATCACAGAGTTCAGGTACATGTGGGGGGCCTCTGGATTGGAGGACACCATGCTCGCTGCCTCGCTCTGGCCGGGCTCGGTGGCTGGGCCGCTGAGGCCGTAGTAGGAACCTTCTGGATTCTGAGCGACCTCCTTCATCACTGGTCCTTGGTCGGTGAAAAACGTAATGCGCTTGCCTGTTCTCTTGCTGTTGGCTTTCTGTTGGGCAGGTACGCTCATGGCGGGCATGAATGAAATGGGTGTGTGTTGGGGGCCGGTGGGCAGGGAAACAACTGGGGGTTGGGAGAGCTTTGCATAAATACACGACTTTGTCCAAAACTCACCACTTGTGAATTTTCAGTGGCCTGTGTTCTCTCCACTGGGTTTATTCCAGAGCAGCAAAGGACTGGTTAATATCCATGGACCGGGCATCCACGGTGAAGCAAAGCTGTAGCACTACATAGAGAACTGGAAGAGCGGGTCGCTGGGTCGCACAGGTCGCAATTGTCCACTTGTTTTCCTTTTGTTGTTCGCTTTGGCAGCTAATCAGTGGTCACTGACCTGGAGCAAGCGGTAATGCAGGAGGCCGTGGGGTTTTGCTCATTTATGGGCGGAACCCTGTAGGAGAGAAAACAGAGGGGTCAAGCATGGTGCCATAAGGCTAAAGAGGTTCCCTGTGGGGGGGTGGGGGGGTTATTGTCAGCCCCGCCTCAGCAATGTAGAAAACAAAAACTATACAGAGAGAAAAATAGAACTTGCCATGTGCCTTTTCAACAAAGGAAATATTCAAAAGGTATTGGATGGTAGAACAGAAGAGTTGGTAGGTGGGGGAAGGAGCAGGCTGTTGTGTCATCATTAGCTGAGCTCACATGACACATCCATAGGGCCCTGCAAACATGCAGACCTTACATTAGCTCCCGAGGCAGGGCAAGCTTCAAACGAACACAAATCTGGCCTGTTTAGCTAGACTAAACTAACTATGGGTGTGCCTAGTAAGAAACTGTACCAAAACAAATGGAAGTGACATTTTTTTAATGAGTCAAAATGCCTCAACTCCAAGTGGTTAACAATGCACCCGTTCTTTTTGTCCTTTGCTTCGAGTGCCCATTTTCTGTGTGTACACATAGCTGCTAAAGCGAATTTATCATCAGACACGTTATACACATTACGGTTTCCATAGATTTGCCATTGAACAATCTTCCTGGATCATTTGCTGTTCATTCTTTGTTCTGTACTGTACCGACTATAACTCCTCTTCATTAAGCAACTGTCTCGCGAGTATACTGACAGCACAAGGTCAACAAGTTCACAGGAAGACTATAAATTAGTTTGGAGCAGTATACCGTGGCCATTAGGGTACTGGTATCGGTTATAAGGAAAAAGTCTTAATCAACAGTTCCTGACTATGATGTTTCAGAAAGAAAAAAAACACTGATTCATATACGATAGGTTTCACTTCAGGAGTAGCAGGAAGGGTCACACACACACACACACACCAAAGTCACTGTCACAAATCACTGGGACTCACTGACACCTTTGACTCTTTTATACATGCCAACTCACCCAGGCTTTCTTTTTAGGAAGTCTCTTTCCCTCCATTTGACAAAGACAAACATAGTAGGTTAAACACGGAAGAAAACACTTTTTTATTTTGCCAAAAGTCTCTGACTCATTGGTGGTAAAAACAAAAATCTGTGGCCTTTGAACCATGCATGTGCCCTTAAAAAGAGACGGGCAAATGAAAGTGAGCAAACATGAGTCATGAACCAGCTATCACTGCAAGGAACAGCAGGGGAAAAGCACACTGAATAGATCAATACAAAACTATCTAGTATGTCTTGGGGGATCATTTCCATCACCATGGCAACACATTATGACCATCAGAAATGTTATCTAATGGTGGATTTGCTTCCATCATAATAGGCATACATAAGTAACAATGTTATATCGCAAACTATTTAAATGTAGCTGGGTTGATGGGTTGACTTTTACAGCATTGTGCATGATGAATTAGTCAACAATGCACGCATGCAAATGTAAAGGCCAGAGCATGTAAAACAAACGTTGCAACAGTGATCTGGGCAGACTTCTAGAACCCCATATGTCGAGATCATGTTAGAAAGTGTATTAGAATCCACATGAATGTCTTAAGGATACTCCTAAATCTGAAGAGGTAACCGAGAAATCATCACCCTTTAGACTGATGGCCCAGTAACCCACAAACCCCCACCCACCCGACACAAACACACCTTAAAATAGACAGCTGCAGCTGTTCAGATTCTGCACTCTGTGGCTGCAGTGACTGAAGAATGAAACTGACCATTCTAGAATCCCTGACTGAATCAGTTAGAAATGGGATGCATGGTTGTAACATGCTATGCATATAATGCACATCTGAGCTATGGTTGCAAATGCAGCACTACATTCCATGCTCAAGCACGTTAACATGGAGTGCCTATGTTGGTCAATGTGCATTGTAGCCACACAGTCTCAGAGGTAAGGAAGCATGACGCATCACAAGTGCATCATTACACAAGCATGCCTTACCCAATAAACAATTCAACAGGCCAGGGTAAATCGTCTAGCGAAATAAGGCAGGCAATCCGTAATAGTTTATTTATTTATTTATATATAATTTTTTTGAAGATAGCGTCATCGGGTAGTATTCTATAGTATCTGCTATAGAATTACGGTAAATATATCTAGAAAGAGAAACGAAAAAAAATGATGTTGCTGAAATTTAAATAGAAGAAGCTCTTTTCATTGCTCATATAGGTCAGTGCCATTACGAAAGTCCTTTGTTGCAGAAAACGGATTACCGGTATCCAGTCACTAATGCCACGGGCCACTGCAACGCATCGAGTAAACAATGCAACCATTAAGTACCAGCACAAGTATGAGGGTTTAATAGAGCCGTGTTAACTTGTCAACATGAGTTATACGTCACACACTGCCTACCCAGTGCCTACCCCACTTCCCTTGTTCCACCGTTGAGATATAATGCACGTTTTTGAACACGACACCGTCATTACACTTAGTTGATATGAAACATGTAAACAAACTTTGTCAACAAGCTGTCTCTATGGTAAGCCAACATGCACGTCGACTCCAACAGTACATTCACGGAGGCCATAGCTTCTACTCTTATACTTACTGTTTTTCAGCATAGCTTCTGTTCAAAACGCTTCCCGCAAAACATCGACTCACAGGTCGGCCTGTGTACTTCAAGATGACTGCATAGTGCATACATCCCGTGGGTTGACTCACGCTATGCTGACCTCACTCTTATTTTTCAAGCGGAGATGTATAGGTTGATGCTTGCGGCGTAAACAGCTAGCCAGTCGAAAACGATACGCTAGTCTGCAGAAACATGGAGGCAGCGCGGCCAACGTTGCACATTGTTGCACTGTGATTGCACAAAACACGCGCACATTGGCCTGTCCCTATGTATTGAACAACATATTCCCTCTCTCAGTCCGTCTTGTGATTCACTTTGGCTTGATCGCCACACCTACTTCCATGCCCATATATGGCTTTCCTCTTAAATACGGGTTTTTGTAATTTACGGAGCAAGCTCCCTTAGTCCGTGCGGGAAATTCCGACAGTAGGACAGTAGGGCACAGGGAGGCCTGCAAAGCTGCGCATGCGGATTTCGCCCCCCCACCACTCCTTATTTTCACAAGTGCACGGACGGGGGTCATAATGATAATTTACAAAGGGGTACTTTTCCAATATATTTATGAAATATATAGCTTACATTCCAAACAACAACAGTAAAACAATAAGCCATTTTACGTTGCCTTGCCAGCTGTACCTGTACCAGCTGGTTCGTTATTTGCAATATTTATATTGCAAAGATAAATGGCAAATGATTAAAAGTTTACAAATATTATTGTTTAACAAACAACAATGAACAAACAAGAATATTTGTAAACTTTGAATCGTTTGACAACTTGGATTTGTAGGCCTATGGGCTACACATCTATACTAGATGATACCATATTACATCCCTGTTACACCTTCATTGAACAGTAATAACTGTTTAACATGCACGTATTTAATCATTTTCAGATTATCTGCATATGCCATGCACGCTGATGCTGCAACTTCAGACATGTGGCAGTGAGCCCAGCATGTGCAGTCTGTACAGGCACTGCAAAAGTGCGGTTTCTGAGTGACCTTAAATAACGTGCAACACCTGCAAACTTCACTATGCAGTTGACAAGTATAGCCTACATAACGATACACAATGACAGCCTCATAAGAGGCTTACTTTTACTATGGCCCAGATTTCTTCTGTAGGATACTCTGAAAAGAAAACCCATGTCCACGATTGGCATATATTGACCACGGCTACCTAATCCTGTCTGAAAACCAATTTCGCCACCAGGGTACGATGCCGCGACAAGACATTGGTAATGGCGCCGCCGTGCACGTCGTTGCAACAGTACAGTAGACTACTGCGCATCTTTTATTGATTTCTATTGATTTTTGTGTAAAGACACCACTAGCTGTGAGTTGAAATAAATGGTATTGTTAGTAGGCAAGCGGAGAATATAGTCCAAACGCTGATATATTTATATAATAATAACCAATTAGCTAAATAACAGTAAATGATCGTTACATTACATAAAGTGTAGGGTAATCATGCAGAACTTACATCAAGTATCGCCCACCGATGTCACGTACTCGTCTCCTTGCATGGCATTTCCCTGTTCTTTTGACTACCGCTGGTCCGAGTTCGGAAATAGAAACCCCCTTAAACTTTTTTCTGATTCCTCCACAAGTCGTCACTTCCCAGTTCGCTTGAAACGCAGAAATTGATGACAGGGAAACCTGCTGCAACAGCTACAGCCGACAACTGCAGAGAAGTTTACGAAAGACACCCAAATGATCGATCATAATGACAAATGTAAAAATGTATACAGAGTGTTAATTAAATGCGTTCTTGGTAGGTGTATGCGCGCTCCAGTTAGCCATAACAACATTGCACGAGGCCGCGTCCCATTTCCAAACAGGCTTCAGTTTCCTTCGATGTTGTCCTGATACTGCGCATGTGGCGATTTCATATACTGACGTCACCTCACTCAGTTACAACCATAGGTTGCAGCCCTACACAATATAGTTCTATGCTTGCAGCGATGTAAAACCTAACCGTAACCTAACCGTTTTCAAGGTACTCAAAGCGCCTATTAAAAATGTTTTTTCAAGAAAAACATGACAAATGGTTGACCTTAATAATGTCCGTGCATTCCCAAATAAAACTAAAAAGGGAATTGGACTGATGAAACATGCTGGAATTCAAAATATAGCTGGACATCCGACATTAGGGCAACAACATCTAAACCCAAGTAACATCATATGTAGTTTGATAACTATTCAGTTTCATCTCTGAACTGAAATTTTAGGATCACGTTGATCCGTGTTATATTATAGAGCTTTAAATACATTTCAACATGCTCACCAGGGAAAGTCACCATCTTAAAATTGAAAAGTTACATTTTACATAAATAAATTACGCAATCAATAATATGAACTTTAATCTGAAAAAAAAAATCCTCAATCAACTCGACAATTCCCCATGTAGCGCTGCTATACCGCATCTAGACAACAGATGGCGACTGCTCACCAGGACACTAATAATGCATAATGTGGCTGACGCGATCATGTAGCACGCTAGTTAGCCTTAGCCCTTAGGTAGTACCTGACTTGGGTGAGAGAGACCAAGCATAGGAATTCTGTGTTTTTTTAATCGGATTTAGGCGAATGGGTAGGGGAGAATGTCAGGAATGGAGGATGTGTATGGCATGGGTGAGTGAGTGAGTGAGTAAGTGAGCAGGGTTTTTTATTTTCTCTGTTGTCTGATTCACACTCCGGAGCAGGAGGTGGCGGTGGCGGTAATGCAACAATGAACTGTACGCCAATGACAAGTAGAAAAGTAACGCGAGAGGATGCACGTAGAAAGGGTAGTTTTGGATTCGCGACCAGGTACACTATGTAGTCAAGTCACCCATTTCAAACCAAATACTCTCATCGTGTTATAATATTCTGCGTGCAAGCTAACTACTGGGTTTGGTGACTTGCTTCTAGGTAGAAATGGTGTTCCTGTACCTGAGAATTTTCGACTGGACAAAACAACAATTTCACCTGAATTGAAACAAGGAGAGGTCCTTGTCAGAACACTTTACCTCTCTGTCGATCCTTACATGGTATTGTGTGGTTATTGAAGTATTACATATATATATGAATAGAGTGTTTGTGTGTGTATACACGATCGGTCAAAGGTTTTAGAACACCACACACACACACTCACACACATATGTGTATATGTGTATAGGCATATATTTGCAAATATGTGAGCATATCTTTTCATGTAACAACAATGAAGAAATTACACGTTTCTGCAATGTAAAGTAGTGATTGTACAGCTTGTAGAACAGTGTAAATTTGCTGTCCCCTCAAAATAACACAACACAGCTATTAATGTCTAAACCGCTGGCAACAAAAGTGGGTGCTTAGGCTAATACAAACGTTATTTAACAGTCCAATATTTAATGGGAAAAATACAGAACTTCGTTTTATAGGCCAATATATGTCACAGAGGTGGGGAAGTCCTATTTAACTCTCTCTCTCTCTCTCTCTGTGTGTGTGTGTCTCAGCGATGTCGTATGAACGACGACACAGGAGCAGAGTATCTGACTGCATGGGAGTTGTCAGAGTGTGTTGACGGTGGGGGTATCGGTGTAGTAGAGTCCAGTTGCTGTGATGGCCTCACAGAAGGAGATGTGGTCACTTCATTTAACTGGCCATGGCAGACTCACAATGTTGTTAAAGGAAGTGTCTTACAAAAGGTAATATATATTTGTTATGGAAATAGTTACTTAATAGAACGATTCCTACCGCAGGGTTACTTGTACTGTAGCTCAACAGGCGCAACATAACTCATACTGTAGTACTTGCCACTGGCACTAAATAATACTACATATTGTAAGGCACATTAGCTAAAAAGGTTATTTAAAGCATGGTGTGTTTTTATGTTACCATTACTATTTAGTTGATTTGATTATATTCTACTCTAGGTTGACCCACAGTTGGTTGATGGACACTTATCCTACTTTTTGGGGGCAGTTGGCATCACAGGCCTCACTGCACTCTTGGGCATTAGAGAGAAGGGTCATGTGACAAAAGGGGCTAATCAGACCCTGGTGGTGAGTGGGGCTGCTGGAGCTTGTGGCTCCATCGCTGGACAGGCAAGTACAATATATTCCAAGGCTGCATTGCTTTCCCACATGTAATTCATTTCATAGTTAGTGTAATACACTTTGCCAGCTATATATTCACTCTAGTTTGAGTTGTTCTAGAAGCCAGGTTAAAAAATGGTGAACTTTGTATAGTTTTAAATGGCAGAAAGCTTTAACAAAAGTGGATCAACTCTGATTAATGCAGAATTCTGTGTGTGTCCCGACACTACAATCTCAGACCAAAGATTTAAACCGTTGTTTTTCGGCAGATTGGTCATCTGGATGGTTGTATGAGGGTTGTGGGGATCTGTGGTTCAGAAGCAAAGTGCAGAGCTCTGACAGATCAACTGGGCTTCTCTGCAGCAATCAACTATAGGCAGGAGAATGTTCCCGCGAGGCTGAGGGAGTCTTGTCCTGGCGGGATAGACGTTTATTTTGACAATGTAGGAGGACCCATTAGTGATACTGTAATATCACAGGTACTGTATGTGTCCAGAACATCATCACTGTGAAATTCTGTCACGTTTTAGAGTAATTATTTTAGTGTTTTTATATCATGGTTGTGTTTTACTACAGTATGTCCTGTGCATTAAAAGGTGTAGTCAGTGACTGTAAGATAATATACATTTAGTCAAATTCACCAAATATCTCGATTTTACAATTTTGCGTGCTGTAAAAATAATCTGGTACATCTATGTAGCCTTGGCTCCGTAAATGGGAACACAAAGTAGTGTACACCGCTCACAACAATACCCTAGCCTTTGCAATGTGTTCAGTGTGTGGGGAAGAGCTTTTCAAGGAGTACCCTATGGCATTGAAGGAAGAGGCATTTTCGTTTTGATTTAGAAGTTAACAGTTAGCAAGCGTTCTCGAGAACAGCTGACCCTGCCTTAATTGTACAGAAGAATGATATTGCCCATTGTGTTGATGAATCCCGACCAATTTGTTATCCATTTTCTAAACACTTTCTCACTGACCCCCTTTCTCCATTCAGATGAACAATGGCAGTCATGTTATCCTGTGCGGGCAGATATCCCAGTACAACAAGGACACACCATACCCTCCTCCTCTTAGTGAGGAGACCCAGAAGGCTCTGCAAAACAAGAGGATCACCAGAGAGCGATTTATGGTTCTCAACTACATAGACAAAATGGAGGCCGCCCTTCTTCAACTCAGCCAGTGGATTAAGTCAGGGCAAATTAGGGTAAGAACACAATTACATGAGCCAGGATAAGAGACATTTTTCTATATGCAGTGCATTATGTATAGCATGTTTCCCTTTACTTGCTTTTAAAAGGGTTTTCTGCATTAAATGTTCTATATCTGTATTATAAACAGTGCGTCTCCACTTTTAGGTCTGGGAAACTATGGTTACTGGCATTGATAACATGGGAGGTATGTGGGTTTTCCTTTCATCATTCACTTCTGTTATACTGTTTTGCTTTGGCTTGCTGTGGAAGTTGAGTGATTGCCTAATTATTTTTTGCAGTGGCATTTTGCTCCATGATGGAAGGTGGAAACATTGGCAAGCAAATTATAAAGATATCAGACTGAATCACAGTAACCTAGGCTACATATTGTTCTGAGTTCTGACTGAATGCCGTAGGGAATACACCTGGTCATGCTGTAACTATGAACATATGGTAAATGTTGACTAAATATTGTACTGATTAACACATTTTAAATAACTTAATTTATATTTAATATTGAATGCTGCCTATCACTAAATAAAATATAAAATATCAGTTGAATGCACATGTAAGATTAATAATTTCATGTTGATGACTAAATAAAATACATCTTATAAAATATAATTAGAATGCACATCTAAGATGATTAATTTCATGTTGATCTCAAATTCAAATGTATTATTTACTGTAATGTCATGACTGTCCCCTGAGCTGTCCCTATGCCTCTCTGCCTGCACTTCCCCTCCCAACCTGTGAATGTCCTCGTTGTCTCCCCTGCTCCGTGTGTTTGCCACACCTGTCTCCAATTTGTAATCACCCCTTCATGTGTTAAATACCCTGTTTTCCGTCTACCCTGTGCTGGATCATTTGTCTATCTTCCTTTGTCTAGTTGTGTCTGTTTTGAGTTCTGTTCTGCAAACCCAGTTATCATTAACCATCATACCAACAATATCCTGCACTTGGGTCCTCATTACCACCTCCGGACGTGACAAATGAACAGTTTATTTCACAGCACTATAAACCATTAACAATAAAAAACATGGTAATTTAATTTTTCACAAACTTAAGATGTGGCAGGTGTGTAATCATGTCATTCAATTGCTCTAACCACAGGAACCACGTGGATTTAAGCTTTTCTCTGCAAGTTCTCATTTTCTTGATTTTCTGCAACAGTGTCATGCGTAATGTAATGAAAGGTGAGGTTAATAGCACAATAAAAATGCAGGTTGTGCAACTACCCTTCAAATTCATTAAATAATGGATTTCAGAAAAATAAATGAACCACATCTAAAAAAATTGCTTATGGTATATATTAATACAAAACAGAATCAGTGTGTAGTCTACATTGAAAGCCTATCTTATGGTAGGAATTTCCCAATGTGCTGTTGAAAACATGGCTCTGAATAACCACATTTTTACAATGTTTCTACATCTTACATTATAGACATCTATAACAATGTACAGAGCATGGCTTACTACCATTAGAGTATTTTTCTTCTGTGGAAGAGTGGGTCTACCACAATGTCAATTTTCTGCTCTATTCAGACTGATTATGAGGTAATGGAAACAATAGTAGTCGATTTAGCTTGCTCACAATCACAAAAGGAAAATAAATCATGCAAAAATGAAGCAATGACATTATCCTCAAAACTTGGGAATACCCATACCCTGTCCCAAACCAGATCCACTATGCTTGCTCTACCCTCTTAGGCAGGCAATGCCCATTACCAGTTCACAAACATAAGAAAATTCCACAATACATTCAGAATAAATAAAATGCATAATTACAATATAATTTCATTTCACCACAGCTATGTCACAATCAGTACTTTTAAGCCACCGAGCATCATCCAACATAATTTTTTGCTGAGCTACTATGGGAGTACAAAAACATGTAATAGTTGCTGAAACACTACAGCTTACCGTTCAAGGGCTCACATTCCTGAGAAACAAGATGGCGATTTTCTAGTGATCTTTGTTTGTGAGACCTGCTTTCATGTGTATGTACATTACCACAGTTCAGAACCAAATAGTCCAAGGGAAACAGTGCACGATTGCTTGTGGGTATGTTAACAAAACCATTCCAGTGAGAATTACAGCAATACTGATAATTTAATCTATAAGAAGGGACTTCACACTTGTATACAAGGTAATACCAAAAACTAAGTACATTTAGGCTTTGTCACCATCATCAAAGTGATATTCACCAAATGCCTAACCCAGAGCTATGGTCACGTCAACTCTGTTCACTCCAATGGACCAGATGCATCTATTGACTACCAATTACCATAATCTGCAGTTATGCATCTGTATTTATCGATTCAGATTGCCCACCAAGAACTTAATGGAACTGAACCATGTGACGGTTGAAAAGGTTTAACTTCTGTTGGTGTGTCTCTCTTTTACATGGCTCTGGCCTAAGACTTGTAAAGGGAACTCTCAGAAAATACCCCCTTTCCTCATTCCTATGGTATGTGTAGGTTGGTAAAATGAGGGATGCTTTGGCACATTCAGCCTATCATAGTGAACAAATAGGTTAAGGGTAAAATTGAAAGGTAGTGCCTTTCTTAGCATTTGGCAGCCAAGGCCACACGTCAAAAAGTGCTTCAGTTGAATCAATGAGCCGGTTTAAATATTCAGTTAAAACGAAAGCAGAATACACCTGCCATATTCTGTCAACTGCACCATACAGTGGACCAGCCCTCACATGGGTGAAGTTAATTTTATAACTGGAAATACATTTCTTCTCTATTCTCCATTTTTAAAACATTGTACAGCCTGCTCATAGGAATGTGTTCTGGTGAGCTACTATGACATGCATAATAAACAATACTATCTAAAAGATAGTGTGAGCAATACAAAGTGGTATTGATAGAAAGAAAGTGGGGGTCATTGACTCAAGTGTGTAATGCCCCTTATACTGGATGCGTAGTTGCCTACCTTTTCACAGGAATTCCATTCATTTCCTATGGAGTGCAGCATTGAGCTTGCAACATTGCTTTACGTGAAGTAGCATCAGCTGAAGGGCTACGCAGGCATTGGCTGTACCTAAAATACAGCTGTAGTCAGTTTTATTGGTGAAAATTGCACTGGGTTAATAACCACATATTACCTGGAGCAACGTCAGTTTCTTTCAGCTTTCGTTAAATTAGCCTACTAGGACCTGACTTGGGACCTGCTAGCATTTCCATGGATACCAACTAATCAGAAAGTGTAGTGGCTTTGAATGTTGCATTGTGGTTGCATACAAAACTACGCATCCAGTACGTAAATGGCGTGAGAGGACAAAGATGGCAACATGTAACCATCATGGCAGGCAGCACAGTGGGATTACTGTCAAGAAAGAGAGCCCCTCTTGCTGTTGTCAAGGAGACGCGGGGCGGGGCATGTCCAGGCGTGGTAGGCGAGCAGAAGGGCGAGCCCCAGCGCCCATGTGCGCACCGGAGACAGCAGGAAGGCCACGAGGCCGTAGGTCTCCAGCAGGAAGTGGCAGGAGTAGGCCTGCCAGGCCAGCAGCAGCGACATCAGTGCGTGAACCGCCACAGTCCGGCAGCGGCAGCCCGGCCGCAGGAAGTGGGATCGGAAGGTGTTGCCGCGGCAACGCTGGTGGAGGCTCCAGCACAGGTAACCGGTGAGGGGCATGTTAAAAAACACCAGCTAGAGGAGAGGGGCAGTACAGAGGGTTTGTGCTGGACATAACACCACTAACAGAACATTATTAGCATAGGGGAAAACAAATGGGCCAGCCTTACTTGAAATACGCCAATAACGTAAGTCAGACTGCCTTCCAGAAAGTGTCCGTCGACAAACACGCCAAAGGAAAAGCAGGCGCCACTGTGGCCATCAATCAGCTCGCCTACAAACCATGGGCCTTAGAAAGAAAGTCAAGACATTAGGTCTTCATTTTAACAGCTCAGGGTACACTGGGAGACCGACATGGCAGAACAGAGCAAACATAAAACCACTTGGAAAACTGATCACAAAACAAGTCAGTCAAACAAGCCAAGTCAATCGATTTAAGACAACGTAGAAAAAAGGGGGGGGAGCCCATTCATGACAGGCCTGTCAGAATCCATGTTTCTCCAGTTCACTCAAAGTGAAATTAAGTCAAATACCGTATGAATAACCCTAGATGTTTTAAGATGTAATGTTAATGTAACAAAGCCCAATGAACACAAGGCATGTAGTAGAACACAATACCACAGAATATACAGTATGTACAACAGATGAATGCATCATCATTATCCTGTTCCAGGATCTAGAAAATGCTGGGGAAGCAAACAAACTAAAATGAATTGAGCTCACCTAAGGCGGTGAACAGGTTGAACAGCAGCAGAGAATAGTAGAATGTGTCCACTTTACTGACCAGATGGAGGGACATGCAGACTTGTGAGGCCAACGCTAGAGAAACCACAGTTGACATTTATATCAGAAATGACTGCCGTGTTTCACGTGTTCAAATCTGCTGTCGGAAGGGCTGACTGAGTCTGAGACTGTTAAATGCTGGATGATGGCTGAGCCCCACCTGTTTGTCCATGTATGGCAGGGGGTCGGTCTTCAGTGCAAGCAGCAGTGCAGTCAACTTGTGTTGAGAGACAGGGAGGGTGGGGTGGCTTAGCGCCAATTAGTTTGTGTTCTGGAGACTACTGCCCTCTAGTGGTGACTAAATACATCCCACTTTAACGACTAGTTCTGTGACATTAACAATCATACCTAACTTGCCTAAATGTTATCCAACTAAGGCAAATTAAAATGCCAATTTTGGAAGAACAACATTGTGATCATATAATAAATACAAAACATTTAGTAAGTGTTAAACATGGCATTGCATGGACAAGGAGACGGGGGGGGTTACCTCTGCTAGGGGGGACAGGCAGGACCCTGAAGATCAGCAGCAGGCTGATGTTGAGCAGCATGGTGAGCAGGAAGGCCACCCGGCCCAGGATGTAGTGGTCCGTCAGCAGGATGAAGGACTGCACCAGGCCAAAGCCTGGGGTCAGAGCCTCCTCCATGGTGAACTGCTGCTCTTGCACCGCCCACCGGCCCACAGAGTCCTGAGACATGCGGAGACATGCGGAGGCATGGCAGGCGCTTGGCATTCATGCGGCAAAGAAAAACTCCCTACTGTACACACAATACATTCAAACCGAACCAGAAATTGGCCAATGCTAATATTCCACATTAACAGCATACACACACACACACACACACACACTTCTCTCTGCCTACCTTCACCTTAACCTTAATGGTGTGCAGCCCAGTAAGGTACAGCGAGGGGTCCCATGACACCACATACAGCGGCCCCCCGGCTGACCGGCCTGTACCCATCAGCTCTCCGTCTACACTGACGAGCACCTCTATGATCGGTGCTTCTGAGAAGGCCAAGATCCTGCAGGAGGGCCGCAAGAAACATTAGACCTGTTTTATTCTCCAGGCGTCACCTGTAAACCGGTCCCTGGTTTCTCTCTGAATTGGACCTTGTGATTACGTTGTGTTCAAAAGCAACAGGAAGATAAAAGCAGGCGCTACTAATCCATAACAGAGAGACAGATGGCATTGCATGCTTTGTTATCTGTTGATGAACAAGATACATGTAGCAGATCCAGAGTGTTGTTAGGAGTTCAGGAGGACACGCACACACGCACGCACGCACCTGATGTGGGTCGACTGCTGTATCCGCCCCAGGGGCTCCACTCCGGGGTGGAGATATTGCGCCTCCTTGGGGTTGGTGATGAGCACCGCGGGCCATCTCTCGAACGTGAGGTCGGCGAAGCTCAACAAGTCATGGTCGAAGGCCAGCACTCTGTACCTGGGGTGCGGGGCAGGAGAAGAGGCTCGTACAAGCTCACACGCGCGTAGACGCGCAGAGCGGAATGGGAGGCGCCAGCGAGGAGTAACGGCAGAATAGACAGACGGAAGACAAGGCAGACATAAGCCACACACCTGCGGTTGTCCATCCAGTCTCCTAGCTCCAGCTCTAGGGTGCCTTGGGGGTGTCTGCTATGGAGGACAGGCATCCATCCCCCCAGAGTATGCAGGTGACCACATAAATAGGCCACAGCAGAGCTACACACACACACAGTGCATAGATACGGACATCAAAATCCAATTAAAAGATTTACTAAAACACTGTAAGCAATTAGCTATTGAGGAAGAACAGTGTGTTTTAATATTGGCCTGAAAGTTATTAACATTACACTGACACATATATTTACATCAGCGCTGATAACGGTAAAGTTTGGCATGATAGATGACGTTTATGATTAAAACCGTGGTGGTTATGTATACAGTATATTTATTTATAGAGGGTGTTTTTGTCTGTTTGGCCTATATACAGCATGCATGTATAATAAAGGTGAGGAAAACAAATCAATGTCCTTGACAGTGTTACAGATTAAGTAGGACAGTGGAACTGGTTGTTAAATATTGACAAACTCCCACACCCATATTTGTTACCTCATTATCTGTCGAACCCCCGGAGAAGGAGAGATGACAGTTGAGGTGGTGTAGTGGCCAAACCAGATAGACTGGTTGCTATTGCCACTCTCAGCCTTGAATGTTGCCAGCAGCTCCATTTGAGTCTGAGTTTGGCAGACGAACACAGTTTGGTCACAGTAACTTGCTACTCCATAATGTTTTGACCGGTTCCTGCGATTTTCAGCTATACTGGTTGTCAGATCTCAATGTTTTACTGATGCATCCGGAAGGAAAATAACAGTGGCAGTTTTATTAGAACAATTCTATATGCTTTACACTGATTTGCATAGCTGCAAAATCGGATTCACTGATTTGCAGCATGAAGAGAAGTTAATAAGTATCTTATCTTAAGATAAGCAAAACAGCTGATGCTCTGGCTGAACTGCTGCCCTCATCTCTTAACTTTATTTCGACCTCCACAAGAAAAAACTTCCAACTAATTATGTATAGTGTTTTTTTGGTGAAATTACATTTTTTTTTAATATTTCTATTTAAATTCAAGTGTTTTAAATGAATGCTGCTGCTGGTAGGGTTTGAGAGCTGCAACAAGAACAAAGTTCAAAAACAAAGGAAAGCAATATTTCAACCCAAAACCCATCCTCTGCCCCCTCCCTCTGGAGCCCGTAGGTCTGCCATTGTGAAGCCCATTGGCAAACTGGTTTGCTGTGTGCGAGCATTCACGTGAGTCTAAGGCAAGATATTTTTGCCGGACCAATCAGGTGAAAGAGGCACTGATTGATCAGGATCTTTGGGCATTGTGAGAGATCTAACAAACTTATAAAGAAACAGAGACTATCAAGCAAAGCAGTCATTCTTACAGAGCATTGACACTGCCACTGACATCTGATGGATGTCTATGGCATTTCTATGTAAATTATGTAATATATTCAGCTCCATTAAGGAGTACAAATGGAAGTACAGAGACAAACATAACTCTATACCTGGTTCAGAATACCAAAAAAATTGTAAGGTCTCTTGGGTCCAGGTGTGAGTGTGGCATCAGCGCAGATAAAAGAGTAGTTGCCAAAGGGAGTCTGGTGAACATAATGGAAGGAGCCCACTTTCTGATTAGCTGAGTACTTCCTAAAGAAATACAGTTTGGGATTAAGCCAAAATATACTGTTCTGTGTGGAAATACATACATTAATAAAGCGGACGAGAAATGAATAAGAAAGAACATTTATATTGCAGAAGATAAACCTCAATATCAAAGACATCAGTCAGCCTTAAAGTGATGCCATATGACCTTCTGCCACTAGGTGTCATACGAGAGCAACAGCATCTCCAACACACACAGCAATATGACTACACACCAATGACAGAGGAGATCAGATTAGAACACACAGAGGGAGTTTGAGGTCATTCTCTCAGAACTGTAGCATTCTCTGCTCATGATGCATTTACTCAAATGAAATTGAAATTAAGTTTTGTTACACATTTGTTTGCTGCTATATTATGGTTTTAAATATGATATAGAGAACCTTTAAGAGCAACAATAATAATGCATAAAACCTAATTTCAATTTCAGAGGCATCCCCATACAAGTCTACAGCTAGATGGCAGCTACAGTGGCAGCAATAAACACACTTCAATAAACAGCTACTACTCTTATTTTAAAAAGGCATGCACATATTTATTACAGATTTATAAAGGCTACATTCTATAATGTTCCAGTCACTTACAGCATTTGGCTACACCAAGAACATGGAAATGTAATTCAAATTCAAACATCTATGGAATTCATGAGTCAAAGGGGGGCGCATATTCCAAATTTAGCTTCGCTCTGAATTCATGTCCACTGTTGATAAATATATAGTAAACTGAAACAATATCACATTTGTTAATTTGTGAATAAATGGCATAACAATTGGAATTTCATATGAAGAAGGCAATACCCTTACTTAACACTTGTGTTCCACTAAGATGAAGAAGTCTGAATTCAAGTCAATTAGCCTTCACTCACTGTATTGAGTTAGGTATTACTATTATTGATCAAACAACACTAACCTGTAATAGTTGTTTACACTGTCCAATGAAATGATGTTGAAGGCATCTGTTGGAAGAGAGAGACCAACTTTAATATTTACCAGCATGTTTGAGCAACAGGGGGAAACAGATGATGACCGACACTAAATAAGTGTCTACTGAAGACTAGGTTAGGATAGCCTAATGGTTGCTACTTTCATGAAGCCTATGGATAAAAGTGTCTGCTAAATTATATATTATATAAATAGATTGTAATTCTTAAAGGAATCCATAGATTTCCTCATGTTGCGACAATAATAATGACCAAAATGCATCTTTACCAGAAACCAATACTCAAAAACTGTCAGAACACACATTCACGATACATGATCAATTTGGATATTTTATTTTTTTAATTGATTTTAAAAGCCCCGTGGATTCAATTTAATTGATTTTTTGTTGGACAGGGATAACAGAGATATCTGGTTTCACATCTAATAGCCCACAATCCAATATATGAAGCAGTGAGGAGACAGACTAGTTAATGGATTCCTTCTACTGGCTGGTTTTTCAAATCAGAATGAATTATATGCAAACAATGACAGAGGGAACAACTGATGTGGTTTCACCATGATTTCCACGGATGTCAATCCATCTAGTGCGCTCCATCACTCTGGACTTCTTAAGTACATTGTGATAGGCCTGCCACTCCACCTCATGCTGAAGGGACCCCACCTTACTCTCTGTTTTAGCATCTGTCAGGTCTCCTGTGATGAAGATAAAGTCATATCATAGATTTATTGATATGATTTTCAATGATTTCATAATGAAACCCTTTTCACACACGTCCACGGCTAACAGCTAATGGCTAGTCACATTCCATATAATGATTTCACAAGCAGGTTCTGCTAACTAAGACAACTATAATTACCTGTGGCAAGAACAATAGCTGGGTTTATCACTTCAATTGTGTCAGTACAGAACTTTTCAAAATCTGGAATGCGTCTTGGGTCATGAAATCGGCTAATGTGAATATCTGACACCTTGACAAAAAAAATCAAAGTCAGGGTTTATGAGCAAAATGTAGACTCGTTTATTGACATGTTATATCACATAAATGGAGCAATATAATAATATAGAATAACATATTTATCACAGATGCCCATTGTGTATCCTGCTCTTTAGTAAAGTTATCCTGTTACTGTATGTGCCAAAACTGATTATAAAGTCTGTTTCAATCTATGGGTCCACTGAGCACACAGGTGACACCGCCCACTTGTTTGTTTATGACCCCATTCAGTAGGGTCAAATGTCACATTTGCAAGTATCACACACAGAACTCTACCTCGTATCCGAGCCAGAAACACATATAACGCAGTATAACTATTCAGTATAACTATTCAGTTATACTGCACTTTAATGCAATGGTGAGCTTAAGAATAAACCTTAGACTACCATTACATTTGGACTACAGTCAACTAGTAAACTGAGGACACATGACAGCTAACATGTCTCAGCTAGCTAATGACACAAGTAGACTACGCCTCACCTGTACAAACCAGAATATATTATTTAACTCCCCGCCTGGAAACGGTGGTAAACTCCCGTTGGTCTCGTCTCCATCGCCTTCAGAGGGCTGGTGAACACTCCGCTTAGGGTGCCAACCCGTGTCATAGCTTTCCAGCACCCAGGAGGTTATGCACGCCAGGGCCAACCCGATGACAACCAGCGCACCAAACAGCTTCAGCATCCTCCTGTAGTGGCGAGAGGGCGGGCTAGATGCTATACTGTTCCGGGAAGAAAGGCTAGCGACTAGGGGCGGGAAGAAAGACACGAAGCAGACTAACACGAACTGGGCATCCAGTCGACTAACCAGCTACATAGCTAAGAGCTAAGACTCAGACCGTCGTTGTTCCCTCCATCGCAGCCAAGAGATGCGCCGAGGTGCGATCTTCATTCAAGGCTCTGCAGGTTCCCTCAGCAGCAGCAACGGCGGGGCTAGCCTGTTAGCTCGTTCTGACTACTCTGACCGGTTGTACACTGGAACGTCACTGGTTGACGCATCGTCTACTTCTGATTTATTTTGGAGAAATTACTTCCGTTAAGAAGCATTATTATCGTCACCAACTGTATATTAATTACCAACAGATTCTGGTGGAAATTAAAACAAATTATACTTAAAAAGAGGACACCCCCAGGTGTTATATGGAAAATATACACATTTTAAAGAATTAAATGTTGACTCAAGTCAGCACGTACTCTTCTTCTTCCGTTTGTCTTTCAATTGATATCGCCACCTAATGGGCTGGAGAGTAAGCTTGTGACGACCATTAACAAGGTAGCCGCAGAAATCAGTCATTGTATCATATTGCATCAAAGTCCACTTTGATACAAGCTAATTAGCCCATTATAATATATTACTTCTGATTTCTCTCAATATCTAGTCCAATCTCTCAATTCATCCGCCCAAAAGGAGAATAGTCTAGTTGGGCTGCATTGCAAATATAGCCACGGTTCCTTACCGTTCCTTGCTTGCCCCCTAAGCTAGAGGTGTCCTGCAGCATAATTTTGACATCTGAAATAAAAGACCATACCATATTCTGAATTTGTGTAAAAGTCGCCTAATGCTAGAACAAATTAGTGAACAGACTAAACGTTGAAAATGTAACCGTTATGTATTTCTTTGAGCGAAATAAATGCGCGCTCACGGACCATGATTTGATGATCCATGAACGAGCTTTAAAAACCCGGGCACGCTCACCCGAGCTGTTGCGAGGGGGATCGAAATGTGGACGTGCGCGCAAGGTAGGTTGATCGCCAGAGAGTCGTAACGTCACGGATCTGCAGCGATCGAGAGAGATGCTGAGGTGACAGAGCGAAGGATAAAGCCAACAACGTCCAAAGGCATTACACGAACGTTATTATTTCTAATCGCAAGTTTTCGTTAACGCTATAGCATCGAGACAGCTGGCAGTTGATTCGCTATGGAAAAAACCTCGACGTATTTGCCACAGCCTACTAACGTAGAGGATTTTTTGTAACCACACCCGGCTCCTCTCGGATCAAGGATTGGAGCAAGAACCTAAGGTATGAATACTTACTACAATATTTATAGCGGAGCCCGAGCATATTACACAAATATGGTATAGGCTACAATGGTGGTCAGTGGGGTCTCACTCTCACATTTGTCGCTGTGTGGTGATTTGTATATTTAAGCTACTGCAACCGCTAAAGAAGACATGCATTCAGTGTATCTTCATGTTCACAGCTAACCTCCAAGCCAAGCGGGATGATAACGTGGCCTGTGTCAATGTGCGTGTAGCGCTCCAGTAAATCGTATGGCTACCCCTTCGCTACGCAACAGCTCTCTCCAGTGCACCGGGCAAAAGCTTACACATGAACACAGTAATGTGCAGAGCAACGCGGTGTTTGCATTCTCCTCCAGTGTCGTCATTACTACCGTGTCGTTATTACACTGAAATATTCTTGTGTGACAGCATTCCATTCTATTTAGAAATATACTTTTACAAATTAATTATTAAATTGTAAATTAGATAATTACTAATTATTTGGAAAAAATGTAATTAAAAAACAAATGGTGGATGGATGTAATATAAACACAACCCAGTACATATTCTCATTAGACACAAATTCACTAGAGTGCAGGTATTTCCAGGTATCTATTCTAGAATTTGTGAGTGCTCCTGCAGGCTTGATGTGAGCTGGAAGAAGACAGAAAGGCCTCCTCATATGGCCTACTGGCTGCTCTCCAAAGTCTGTCCTGCACAGATTTGTCAGATGAGTAGGCCTTTCATCTCCTCCAGCTTCAGGAGTCAAGTCACATGACTTAAACATCGTATTGACATGAATACATTTTTGTTTACATGTGGGGATGTTTGTGGGCTTTAAATTAGTTTATTTACCTAACTATTGTCATTCATATGGTTGTGTTCATGTCTGCACGTAGGTATATATTTGAGAACTTCATGCAGACTTATTCTTCAACATGTGTAAGCTGCCAGTTTGAGTTTTTCTGTTATATGTATACTGAACAAAGTGTCACTTTACTGTTGTGGCTGTGTACCCAGGTAGAAAGCCAGAGGAATATTCTGAATGGTTTTGTTTCCTATTGCTTTATCTAGCCATAAAGTTGCAGCTTTTAGCAGAGCAAAAGGACAAGCATAAAACAAGCCACTGTCTGCAAATGAATATTTCTCTGCACCATCGTCGCCATGGAGATGCCGGGTCTGAAAGCATGATTCATTGAGACAGGAATGGTCTGTTGGTATACATCGGTCCAAACTCTGCAACCCCAGAATTTTAATTGATGACACTTTACATAGGAGTGGGGGAGGGAAGTATGATGGCTTGCTCACCTGCTAGGTGTGAGATTATTCACTGTGTGTGCGCTTATGCTTGTGTGCGTGTGTGTGCGCGTGTGTGTGTTTGAGGTTTAGTGCCTCTGGCCTGCTGACTTGCAGAAAGGCAGTTATCTGGTCTGCTTTTGCACTCAGGGGTTGCTCTGACGAGTGGGTGGGTAATACTGAAGGGTATCCCATCTCCAGTAAGCAATCATTTGACATGCACTCCCCCTCTTAATCAATGATTCTCTAATGGCGTATGTGTGTGTGCCTGTGGCTCAAATATTTAACATTTTCATTGTATTTTATTTCACTGCATGCTGCCTTAATGCTACTTATACGCAAATATGTAACGTGGGAAGTTGGGATTTCACTGTTCACCAAATGGAATAGTGTTTTTCATATTTTTGGGGCATCACTGCTCCCTTCAAACATATCAGCCGTTGACTAAGAAACCAGATGCATGGCTGTCGAGCTGTTAATAACAATAGCTTGCATGTTGTTTTCTCACAATAGTATCACATGGCAGAAAACTCTTGAAATATAATACATGCATGCAGAGTGACCTTGAAGTTCCCACAATGAAATCTCCAGAGGTTGTTAATCGTTTCGGAACCCTATGTATTTTGTGTGTGTTTTGTATATCTTTTTATTGATTTACTTGATTTGAATTGGTTTCTTTGCGAGAGTACACCCAGTTAATCTGAGGGCCGAGTAGGAATATTACATGGATATTATGCCTTGTGCTTCCGAGCACATTTTTTTCCTATATACACAAACAGTTGGACTCGTCTGTCTGGAGATAAGTCTAAGATGTAGTTGGCCATTTTCTAGTACTAGACCAGTGATATGTATTTCTAATGGGAAACACAGCTTAATATTATTGCCTTTCTTATTGCATCAATTGTTTCATGATCTCGTTTGAAACCTAAATTAAATTGCCAGCCAGCCATCTAGCCAGCTACGGGTTCATAGAGTTCAGTGTCATCCTGTATAAGTTGTTCTCTAACTGAGAATGGGAAAGATGCTTCTGAGTCAAGGTCACTTCAGTGTCTGCTAACCTTCGGTCAAGTTTCATGTGCTTTATTTCACTGTTATCTAGTTTAACCACACATGTCATTCTCATCCTCCTGCATGGTGGGATTGATTGTGACCTAAAGATCATGGCCTGCCTTTAACCAAACGGTGTTTTGAAGGCTTGTTGTATAATGCTAGGCATGGCAGGGTTGGTTTGCATATTGAGCTTTTGTTTCAAGCCTGAGTGGAGGAAGCTAGTGTGCCCCCCAGATAAATGATTATCAGTGACACCACTCACTGTTGTATAATAGAGAAAAAAAAAAGTTAAACCCTTTGTCTATTGTTTTGCAAAAGTGCTAAGACACAAATATATCATGAGATGTACAACAAAGTATATAGGCCTTAAATAACCTTTGGTCAGACTTAAACAAAGAACATGTGTTGTGATAGGTGAGAACCTCAGCATATGGTCACTTGGTCCTTTTGTGTGGAAACTAATGATGGAACACGTGAGATGCACATTAGCTTATAAAATCTGTTTTACAATTAGGCTAGGCGTAGAAAAGCAAAATACAGTATGTTGCACTGACTGATGAAACGGTAACTGCAGCCTTTTGGAATGTCAGACTTGGGTTTGCTTTCTTTAGAGGTTCCTTTAGAAGTGCACTAATACTCATCAGTATTGCCAGATACACGGAGGGAGCTTATCCTGAAAGACAGCTGGTAGTAACAGCTGTGACAGCATGGTCTGACCATGGATTAACATCATGCCCCAAAACTGAGGGGTTCACATTCACTCGCATTCTTACGTTACACTGTAATTCAGTTGCCTGTTTGTATTAAAAAAAAAAAAAAACATGTTTAGCATGTATTTTATATTATACATTAAATATATTACACTTTTATTCACATTCATCAATCAAAGACTCAGCCATGTAGTGTATGTTTGTTGAAAATAATTACTGTGTGTTGCTGTGTTTTATAGGTAATTATCAGAGCTTTAAACTTCTTTTTTAAATGCCATTTTCCACAATGAATCATCTAAAAACAAAAACAAAAAACATTATTATTACCACCAATATTACTGTACCATTCCATGTCGTTAAATGTTGACTATAGTTGTAATAGCTATTGTAAAACCTTGGGGTTTGTGTCTCTCTTGGGCTTCTGTAGGGTTCTTCAGACGGGACCAGATGCCCAGAGCTGTCTGAGGTCACTGGTCGTTGGGGAAGCACAGAGAGCAGCAGCCCTGGTCCACTGACAGCATGAGTGGGGGAGTGGAACAAGCTGACATTCTGAGCGTGCTTGCCCTAGTCAAAGAACGATGGAAAGTGGTAAGTGAAATCACAATAGGCAGCGTGTTGTTCTAACCCTGTCCCTGCATGTCACTAACCTCTCCCTGTATACTCACAAACAGCTATATGGCTCACACAACATGTTCTCTCCAAACAATCACTTCCCCTGCCTGTAAAGCTTGGCGCACACTGTGCGATATGAGGTCGTTTTTCACCAGATTTCTGAGTGACTCATCTTAGAGGACTAATTTAGGCTTGCTAATGGGCATGATTTTGCCGCGCAGTGTACACAGGGGAGCGAAGAGCGATTACCTGCTCCGGACCGAATGTCATAACGGACGCACATGACGGTTTTACGGTGATACATTTCTGACTAAATTCAGTCACGCCGAGTCAAGCACCTTATAGTGTGAGAACTGAGAAAGAGAAGGTCTGAGCCTAGTAGTTTAATTGTGGCTGCCTGGTCTGTAGCGAGAACTGCAACAATTGCAGTTTATGTCCAACTCTCAAAATTGGCGTGCCATAATCCTGTCTGTCAGCTGCATTCTCATAGTTCACTCATGCCCTCTCTTGCTATCCATTGGCGCACAAAACAGTGCAAACGAGCTAAGCTGCACTGGGTTTTCTTGTCAACAGTCATTCATCTTGCATTGTGTATACCCTTGTTGTGAGGACTAAACTGCCCGGGCAGGCAGACGGTGTAAGGGTTTACATGTCAGGCAAGATCATTTTCATCACGCTTCACGCTATGACTTGTATATTGTGCACTTCATTTGAAAACCACTGCCCTACCTACTGTGGCCTGTACAGTTTGGGGTCACATGTCCAAGTAGTGCTGTTGCAGCATTGTGTAGGTATGGTAGCTCTTAAAATAGCCTCTATATTATTCTATTTGTGGCTATGCAGCAAGCTATAGGCAGCAGCAGTACCACCCCAGGCGCCATACGCCTCTTTCTGCTGCTTTCTGGCAGGGCACAGCCACTTCCGGCCTAAGAGGAAAGGCATTGTGTAAGAACGCAGCCTTAGCTCTAGTGTGTGTGTTGTGACAACCCTGAGGGCAGGGAAGAAGACCCAAAGGCGAAGGTGGGGTTATTCCTGTTTATTAGAGTAGTACAGGTTGTCTTACCAGATGCCTGCTACTCCGTCCTTGCAGTCCGGGGTCCGATGTCACCCGATCGGGTAGTCTTCAGTCCTGGGTTGCTATTTGAAACACAAAAATAAAATGCAACATCAGTCTGTATAGTGTCGCCTACACTCACACACACACTGGGGTTTAGGAGACTAGCCCACTGACCTCTCTACTTGCTCTCTGGGCATTGTCTGATTCTTGGTAACGGCAATCCTCTTGATGAGCTGCACCTGGTGCTCTTCCATTGCGTGAGGCTGCCACTTATCGCCCTTCCCTGACTGGTCTTGCGGGCCATGTCCTCTGTGGGGCATTCAGGAAGCCACAGTGTGTGTGTGTGTGTGTGTGTGTGTGTGTGTGTGTGTGTGTGTGTGTGTGTGTGTGTGTTTGATGCTGAAGGACACATGAGAGCTTAGGGAAAGGGGAAATTAAAGTGTTTTTACTACCCGGAGGTGGAAATGAATGAATATAATCAGTGGGTAATGCCATTACAAGGCAAACCAAAATCAGTTTATTAATGTGTTATTTACCAAGACACAAATAGGGTTCAAAGACATCCAGCAGTGATGTTTTAAGTACTGTGTATGACATACTGTACGGACACACGTTATTTAAGGCTAAATAGTGCCTGTCATCCTCTACAAGGGGGCTGTATGAATGGAGCCTTGTAATGGCCATATACTGTATATGCACACCAGTGGTTCTTTAAGTGTTTTGGCTCATCTACCCCCTTTCATTTTTCCATTTGAATAGCCCGTAATAACCGTAAATGTGATTATATGAAATACTATACAATTACACAACAATAATTACACCACAATAATACATCAGTAGACCATTTGTAACCTTTGATGGTTCCAGGAACAGACACATTTTATTTATAATTCTATACAATACAGCAATACAAAATACAATTTAATAATAAATAGACAAATATATACATTTACTGTGTAGCACCCCTACAGTGCCATTTGGTATGGGAGGGGTATATTGTAGCTACCATTAGGAAATGTAAACATGAATTAAACACTAATTACTAATGACATACTGTGTATTAATTTGAATGACTACCTTTTGATATTCGTATAGTGTTAGTTAACCATATAGTATTTCAGGTGCCTACTAGGTTTACATGCTGGGTTTTAATGCCCACTTAGGTGAAGAAGATTGGCGGAGGAGGGTTTGGGGAGATCTACGAAGCCCTGGACCTGCTGACACGGGTCAGCGTGGCGCTGAAGGTGGAGTCGGCCCAACAGCCCAAACAGGTCCTGAAGATGGAGGTGGCTGTGCTCAAGAAGCTGCAGGGTATGAATATGGTTGGCCTGTGTCCAGTGGTTCATGACTTGCTTCAGTTGTCTTACTAAATGAAACTTTTGAATTTAGAATAACAGACAATTCTACAGATTACTTTTGGTGAAATTTACATGGTTTTTGAACATATTTTCTGTAAAGTAGTAAATAACTACTATATTTCATACTTGCAAAGGCTTTGTGATTTTTCTTTCTCAATTCTTGGTAGACCAAACACTCAAGATAATTTAATGTTTTTGATTCACTAACACAGATTTCCTGTATATGAAGACTTAATTGTGGAATATGAGAAATGTCATCGGAACATTGTAATGCCAACAATTAGTAAGATATGACTAAGCAGCCTACTGAAATAATCACTTTTGAGAGCTGTGCATCATCTGACTCATCTCCAATACACTGGCTTCTGTTACAGCTGACCTCAGTTCATCTTTTCCAAGATGGAAATAGCTGCTGATTAACCGTCCATATTATTTTCCACTCAATATTTCATTACAATGTTGTTGTTTCATCCTATATGTAAGCGTAGAACAGTGAGTAGAGCCCCAAAACTAAGTTTGCATATACTGTGTAAATACACATACATTTATATTGGCTTCTTCTGTATATACATAAATCATTTTTAGGCAGCATACACCATGACTGAGAAAGTACCACAAAAGCACACGCTATGTGTTTTTATCAGGACACTCCCAGATGCCTACATCAACAAAGCAACTCCTCAGGGAGGTGTTTGTGTTCAACTTTGTCTTTTACCTCTTTCACCGCCATCTCTGTCCTCTTAGAGGAAAATCAATGGACTGGGATCATGTATGCTTTCTAATGGGCGCAACCCGATGCATTATGGTTCTGCTGCTTACTGAGGGAATCAAGATGTAACCGGATACGAGCCAACCTCAGCCCCCAAACACGGCTTCACTTGCCACTCTCATAGAAGAAACACTCCCCTGAAGCATTGCTAACAAACTGGTTGTAAGAGGCAAACAATAGGCAATTGTGTTCCATTGTGGTGGTTTTATATATTGACTCTATGGTGGGCATGATTAAAATGGCATTTTAAGTAGTGAATAAAGTTCATGTATTTCTTTTTAATGTCACTGTATGCTGGAGGGCTCTGGGGGTGTGGCCTAAGACAGACTGCCAGTGCAGCAATGTCCTCTATGACCAGAGCACACCCACCCACGGCATCATCCACATAAGCATAAATCAACAGGGTGGTCACACAGGTTATTGCATTAGTAAAGGAGTGGGGACTGGACTGGAAAGGGCAATGAGGATTGTGCGTACACACACACACACACACACACACACACACACACACCATCATCATGATTCATGCACCATGTCATCTGTCATAATGAAATGACTGTGCTGATACTGACTGTGCCACTTAAGTAGTGGTTGTCAATCTGTGGGGCTGGACCACCCAAAGGGTGCTTTGCGAATATATACAACTATATTTAATTTAATATAATTTTATGATTTTATTTTTGAATATTATTATTTTTAACATAGTCATAGTTTCAGTGTTTCATACATCTGTATACATTTCTAGATGGTGTTTGTGCATGTTTTTATGTTCAGTTCATACAGTTTGAGATGTGGTGTTCTGAAGAGCTCTTGTCTCGTCCCTCTCTCAGGTAAGGACCACGTTTGTCGCTTCGTCGGGTGTGGCCGCAATGACCGCTTCAACTACGTGGTGATGGAGCTCCAGGTGACACGCTTTAGACTTAGTCACTAGTAGGATGCTACTTGGCATGTAGCGTTCCCGGTGAAAAAGCACAACATTTCACACAGTATGCATAAGTCATGAACAGTGGAAAGGATAAGTAAAGGATAAGTAAGTAATTGTATGAATGAAATGGAAACAAATACTGTAACATATTGTTTATTTTACAAAAGGTTGTGACTTTTTCCAGTATGCATAAAATACAGTGGGTAGTATAGAAATTTAGCGAAAATGTATAGAACATGTATAGAACATTTATAGAACATTTAGCAAACATTTAGAGAACATTTAACGAACATTTAGAAAACATTTAGAAAACATTTAGAGAACATTTAGCGAGAACAGCAGTGCTAATGGCGGCGACTATGGCGCTAACATAGTCACATACATACTGTACAGGTCTGGTGTAAACATGCTAGCGTGGGTTCCCGCTAATGTGTCTGTTCTTCCAGGGCCGTAACCTGGCTGACCTGAGGCGCAGTATGACCCGGGGCACCTTCAGCGTCAGCACCACCCTGCGTCTGGGCCGGCAGATCCTGGAGGCCATCGAGAGCATCCACTCTGTTGGCTTCCTGCATCGCGACATCAAACCGGTCAGCTTGTTACAACGCAACATGGGGCTTCACTGTGGGACAAGGGCAGAATTAGCCACGGGCTTTTGAATATTAATTCATAAAATCATTGTTTTATTATCCTTTCTAGACTTTTGTAAAGATGTGTGTGTGTGTGTGCACACACAGTGTGTCTCTGTTAAAAGGGGTCCAAATAGTACACTGGAGGCTTTGAAATCCACTGGACTGAAGCTAACACTATTGATGAAAAAATTCAGCTATACTCTCTTATTTTACCGGGGCTGTATACTACATTTATATAGTATCTACTGTATATATTTATATAGGTATCAATCAATCAATCAATCTTTATTTATATAGCACTTTTCATACAAATTCATGTAACACAAAGTGCTTCACACTAC
>JAODOY010002610.1:0-12049 GCA_025399855.1 Forbesichthys papilliferus | reverse complement strand
ATCCTCTATAATTGAGATCAACATTGAGATTTGACATGTTTAGCTGGTTGGCTACAGAGAGAGAGAGAGAGAGAGAGAGAGAGAGAGAGAGAGAGAGAGAGAGAGAGTGAGATGTGAGCTACTCCTCTAATGAGTGATTTGACGTATTCATGTACTAATGTATTAATGAACATGGTAGGAAAGTGGTATTTCAAAACTCGTGGTATTTCAAAACCTCAAAATCATTTAACTTTCAGTTAAACCGCGACAATACATTTTTCTGATGTGGATCAGAGGCACACATATTTAAATCATTGCTGCCCCTTCTGGCCAATGAACATACTACTCCACTGTAAAATGAAGATTGCAATTTTCTAAACGCCCCCAAGATGGCAGTAGTTTGAAACCGGAAATAGCATTGCTGTGCAGTAGTAAAACATGAAATAATAATAAATAACGCTAAACTATTTATATAATGGTAGGATTAAATTCAACACAAGCCTGTCTAAAATATTGTAGAAAAATGAATGGGGAATAATTATTCTGTGTGTGACTACATTATTTCCATGACCTTGACCATGAACATGGTTGATGCAGCAATGCAGTGCTCATCCAAGCTTTACCATGAGTTTACCTGGGTGTGGTATTCTGTCCCCTTTGTCCACGGACCCTACACGGTTCAGCCTGTGGTTGAACGGCCTTCCACAGCTAGCAGAGAGAGAGCAGAGGTTACCCACCAAAACACCAGCGACCAGATGACCAGTGACCTTAAGGCCATTGCACACTGCACACAGTGCAGCCGACGCAGAGCGCATTCACGCTGAATTTGCTCACATGTTAATCAACGAGTCTTTTGCACGATGCAAGCAAGGCGGAGCCGGTGCTTTATTTTTCACCTTTCACCTTTATGAAGCGCTTTTATGTAGAGAGCAATGTAAATATGTAGTAGAAGCAGGTAAAACACTACAAATTATAAGATACAGTATATCATTTTTTCCCAATAGCCCCACCCCCATGCCCAACATAATACATTTCCTCGAACAGACAGTTGATAAACATCCTATTTATATAAGTTTGTTGCTGGCCTCAATTGTTGTCATAATATGTTACTGTACTATATTTGTGATTATATGTGTACTTTCCTATAACATGCATTATAGTATGTTAATACTGCATGATCGATACAGTGCAACGATCACCTTGTTGTTGGGCGGGGCGGATAAAATCTTTGCAGTCTGCAAAAGCATAGCGGAGAAACACTCCAGACAACGCTTACGCTTCAGCTCCAGATCAGCTCTGCGTGCAGTGTGCACATACAATTACGATGGGCAAATTCAGTTGCTATACTGCTTCCATGTAAAATGACCACAGCCACAACAGCATTCAACAAAATACAAACTGCACGTCACGTGTTACTGTAATGTTACACTTATTTACATATATTTGTGTTACTGTAACCTACCTGACACTTTCACTGTTATAGAAGCATTAACACAGTGATCAGTGTCACCATTAATACAGAAAGCATTGTCTCTAAACTCACCCATGTGCGTGCTTATGTGTGTGTGTGTGTTACCTGTTGCAGAGTACCGGGGGCCTCCAGTGGGGGGTGGTTGAGCTCGGAGCACTCTGGCTGTGAGTTAAAGCCCTGTGTTGGCTCCTAGCAACCCCAGAGCTGGGGCCCCGCTCTGGCAGGGGCCCTGTGGGCTCAAGCAGCTCCACAGAGCACGTTCTGTCGGTCGGGCTGGACGCTGGAGTGCCTTGTGCGGTAGGGGATGGACAAGGAGTGCCCACGGGAGACCCACTGCATGCTGGGAAACCTGGGAAGGCAGACAAGGGCCCAGGGAACGTCACCAAAGTCCTTCTAGGCAAGTCTCACAGCCATCTTTGAAACACTGGGCAGTTATTTAGGAAGAGAGTATAAACAGGTGGCTTATATCAATGCAACCACTATATAACCATTGGTTAGATAGTGGTGGCTTGGCAGTTATAAAGCAGACGATTGGCTCTTTTGGATGTTACCCCAAGTGAAGGAGTTCAAGTACCTCAGGGTCTTGTTCGCAAGTGAGCGGACTATGTGGCGGGAGATTGGCCAGAGGATCAGAGCAGCGAGAGCGGTATTGCAACCGCTTTACCACACCGCCAGCAAAGATACAGATACAGTTTGTATGGATAGCTCAGTGTTGAATGTGGCATGTTGTAATGTAATACTGAATGTTGTGATTTTCTTTGTAAATCTTCATCTCGACACATGCACACATACTGCAGTGTACATACTGTGCGCGTACGCACAAACACACACACACGCACAGACCTGGTTGTAGTTTGTTGTAGAGGTGGTTAGTGACTGAGCACGACATGGAGCGACTCTTGGAGGTGGTCAACATCCCTGAGTTGTTCCACGACTCGCTGCATTAGAAACACACGCACGCACACGCACACACACAAAATATGAAGTCTTGTACATAAATTATGTATTAAACCTTCACATGTAGACTTTATAAGCACAAGATACATACACAAATTATAAACCATCATTAACTGTTTCATGTGTTATAGAGAGTTCATTCATATCAGTGATTATATCACATTCACTGTAACCCTCTATTTAAAGTGTACCTGCACCCCAGCTCTGAGCCTGACTCCACCCACTACAACTTTGACAAATGCTTCAAGGAGCTGAGTGAGGGGAGGGGTTGGGAGGGGGACCCTTATTAACATTAGCGTTAACATTTGAATTTGATGATGTATGAGCTTACTGAGTGTTCCGGTGAAAACCAACTAGGTCCTGGGGTGATTTTTAACGGAGATGACGTGTAGTTCTGTTTTCAGTACATAAAATGCAGATTGTTCTAAAAACTAAAATGGTGTCAATATTAACACCTGCACTGATGTGTCTCATCACAGATCAATACTATTACTTTGTTTACAGCTAAAAAAAAAAATCACATTTTAGGGTGCAGTTACACTTTAATGCTTTAAAGTAATTTAATTACTGAAAGTCTTACACACAACATAGAGTCACTTACTAGAGTATGTAGTGCTTATGAACAGCTCATTGACAGTTTAGCAAAGCCTTATTAATGTAGCCTTTACACAGTGCTAATAAAGACTTCGCAAAACTTGAAAAAACAAGAGCCTATAGTTTTAGCTTTGCTAACTCTGCCGGTTGACAGTGAGGGTGATTTACTACGTAACTGACATTTGGGACGCTGTGTCACCTGTTGGTTGTGTGTTTGATGCTGGACGCGCGGTCTCTGCATACGGGGGCTGGTTCGATGGTGGGCAGGCCTGTGGCCGAAGTGGTCGTGGTCCATGTTGAGGAAATCCTCCTCAACAACCCCGGCGGCAAGCTCCTTCTTAGGCGCTGCAACACACACACACTGGTGTTACTCCATGCCTCTTCAAATCAGAAACAACACCGTGTATTTAGGGTTTTGTGTTGTTTTGTTTTGGCACTTGACTAGTTCAGCCCAGAGCCATGCGTCAACTCCCTTCATTCAAATGGACTTTCTCACAGCAATGGCGGATTGTGGAATCTCGTAACAGTTCCCTAATAGAAGCACTGTATAAAATGTTAATTAATGCAGTTATTGTATACTTAAAATGTACTAAAAACTGTGGTCATGTCTCTGTATTTATCGGTTCAGATGCCAAACTGTTTTGCATCTCCAGGAATCACGTTACCATTGAGAATTTGTAACCTCCGTTGGCGCAATTCTCTCTTCTACATGGCTCTGGTTTCACCCTATTTCTCCCCCTAGACTAACTGCTCCAGACCTGAGCGGCTGTTTGGTATATTGTTAGGAAATGTAAAACTAGGCCCAAAAACTAAACTTACAATGTATTGGCCTGGCTTTCACAGTAATCATTAGACCTGAAGGCAACGCTGACTCAGCGGACTGGAATCCCTCAATGCAAAAGCTTGTAAAGTGTTTTTTTTTTTTTAACCACCTGCCGGGTAAAAAAAGGACAAATCCTTGGGAAGGAACTACAAAGGGAGGAATACACACTTCCAGGACTGTTAGCAAGCAATAGATGTCGATAGGGCAACCGGTGTGTGTGTGCGTGTGGGGGGTGAGTGTGTGTGTAATTGTTCTTGTCCAAACGTTGTAAGCAAGGAGTCAGGCCCCCCTTCAATGAATCCTCTTATTTAGCGGTCACAGTTCACAGCAACAGGAGACAGCCTACCTTGTAAGCAAGGAGTTAGGCCCCCCTTCAATGAATCCTCTTATTTAACGGTCACAGTTCACAGCAACAGGAGACAGCCTACCTTGGGGGCAGCCAGCTTCTCTGCTCTGTCGGCCGCATCCTCGTAGTCAGAGCAGCTGAGCATGCCCGCAGGCAGGCGGGGCCGGTGGAGCGGCTGCAGACAGATTTGGGTGCTCAGGAGCTTGCTCACCGCCCTCAGGGAACTGCAGGTGTTGGGGGGCAGCGAGGGGTCGGCCAGCAGGTCTGAGATCAGCCCGTGGGCCTCGCCCATCACCGCCATGTCCACTGTTATACTGGTGCCCGAGGACTAGAGCGAGAGAGAGAGAGAGAGGTAATGTAATGCCTATTATCTTCCTTATATCGCTATGTATTATATATTTTCCTTGTTTATATCAATCTATCCCTTAACCTGTTTCTCTCTGCTCTCATTATTATGTTATGTTATGTTACCTTAGTTAAATTATATTTGCATACGGCCTTACGGTTACCTACTACAACCATCAGCTGTGCTGACATTCAGTATAACGCACTCCCTCTCGTGTGTTATTGCTTAATTGAATTGAACTGAGAGAGAGACAGAGACAGAGAGAGAGAGAGAGAGAGAGAGAGAGAGAGACCTTCAAAATAATGAATTATGGAAATAGAAGATCCCTGTTGGCTCTGTGCTTACAGTAATTGGAGTATGATAGCAGCAGCAATACATTTCAATGGCTTCCAAAATATGTTGGGTATAAACGTAGACAAGCTTCTCACTGTAGTAGATGTAGAGAGTCTAAATATCGGACAAAGGCAATTGCTATTCCCATCCCTACAGCTGAGTAGCTACGGCTAATGTTGTAATGACTTGATAATACACTGACACACTTCACTACACCAGAGGTTTGTGTGTGTGTATTGACTTTTTCACCCCCTCATGTCAAAGGTCAACCATGTAGAGACTCCCTGCTCACCATACATCCCATCCTCCCCTGGTGGTAACACTAGATTATTGCAGCTCATCTTTCTCCAAGTTAGAAATATGCCTATTGCAACAACACCATCGAACACCAATGACATTTTCCACCATAATGAGAATACCCTAAAATATATTATTGAAACATGAAAAGAGGTATTTTCTAAATGTTTCTAACTACGTAGCTGAACAATACTTCATCTGAAATATGTCTGGTAAACCTTCCTTACATGCCTTTTCTCACACAATGGATGTGAAAAAGAGTAATGCAATAGCATGAGATAGCAGGAGAGAATAGTCAACGTCAAGGGGTAGTGATTACTCTTAAAGTGAGGAGGAGACAAAGCACAGGGGCAGAGAATAGCATGTAGTAACGTCATTATATATGCAAAAGCCAGAGAGACGGCAGAGAAAAGCATGTATTAACGTCATTCTATATACAAAGCGGTGGCCGATGTTTTGGTGATTTGCTTAAAATCCTTAAAGTTGTCGTGTTAGCTCCTTGATCAGGTTACGGCCATGTTCAATTACAAGTACAAGTTCAACACATGAACCACGTAAGAAGATATCTTCCTGGAAAAGTGCTTGCTTCTGTTGTGGTGTGTAGCCTGTGCATGTAACACGTACGTGTGCATGTGCATGTGTACAGTGTGTGTCACCTCAACCTGAACAAAACCCATTAGACCACTCCAAAGCTTTACAACCTCCTGCCATTGTGACATTTAGCCATTACCTGGCAGTAATGGACTCTGTTTGGCTAATGTCAGAGAGGCAGAGAGAGAGAGAGGGAGTATATCTTTGGAGGCTCTATGACAGTCCTAAAAAAAACACGTTTCAGTATCCCTGTAAATACATTTCACACAGATTAAGATGCATTTATATCTCTACAACATCTATAAACAATTACTTTTTATAAAAAAATGTCAAATACCAAAATGACATTATCCACACAAAAGCTTATTTCTCAACTTCAGAGACAACTAAGATGGGGTTTAAAATAAAATGTAGGCCTATTATCAAATGTGTGGTGAATGGCAAAATAAAATACAAAAATAAAAACGATGTTGCTACAAAAAACAAATGGGTTTTTAGCTTTGTGTTTAAGATGTGGTGTCCTATGGTGCACCACACTCTCCACACACATTCTAAATTTAGGTACTCCAATTGTGCTACGTAAAATGGCACACTGCTAGTATGCAGTACAATATAAATAGATTGGATGGGCTTCAGCCTAGCCTAGACTGGCTGGTAGACAACATGAGAACAATTACCTATACAGTATTGTGTTGTAATGGAATTATAAAACTTCAAAACAAACGTATAGCACATATGCAGCCAAATGTTCTATACCAAAAAAATTGGTCTTTAGCAAAACTGAACATACAAATACAATACCATTGGTTTGCAGACCTATTCTGTATTGATTTGATCATAAGATTAGTTGGTGAATGTCAATTGTGCTTGAAACGTTTCTTGCTGAGCTAAATGGTTGGGTGTGGGTGCTATTTCTAGCGCACCTACATTCAAATAAAGTAATGAGTAATCTCAATGTGAGTTAAACTACTCAGACACTCACAGACCCATGCAGTTCCATGCTCTATATGGAGCTGAGGCTATAATTGACAGTCGAATGTGTAATTTCAGGCAAATTTGCGCCCCTAATTCCCTGTGGTGCATCTACAGGGAATGGCCTATTTATGCTTCTGCGTCGAGCTTACGTTTAGTCTACGGCGTCAGCTACGGCGTAGCTTGATAATATTATAGTTCTGTGCTGGCCTGTCGGACGCACAGACCTGTGCGCGTTGAGTGCGCATGCGATTTATGCAAAGCCCCAAAATGTGGATGTGCCATCGTTTGTTTGTTTGTTTGTTTGTCTGACCTGAGTGAGCTGATGAGTGCAAGTTAAGTAGAACAGCCACAGTGTACAGTGCTCTGTAAGTTACAGTAAGGATTTAAAACTGGATTCTGTATGCCACCGGAAGCTAATGTGGGACAGTTAGATTGACCTAGTAAGGAGTCTTGCTGCAGCGCTTTGGATTGCCTGCAGTCATTCAAGAGCAGAGTTGCTAAGTGAAGAAAATAGTGCATCACAGTAGACGATACGGGAATAAATGAACGCAGGTCTCAGTTTGCTGATGTCTCTAAGGTAGAAAATACAGGATCTAGTTAGCTGTTAGACATGGCAATCAAAAGGCAAGGACTGGTCAAATGTTGACCCTAAGTTACGCATCTTAGGTTGGGAAACAGAGGAGATAGGTCCAATAGTGTGCAGCATTTTCCAGAGCAACAATCAGCAGCTCTATTTTGTCATAATTTATCTTTATGAAATTGTTTGTTGTCCTGTTAGCTAATGCTAACTGCCCTGATAGCTTTTAAGCAATCTAAGAGTATAGATAAACTATGCAACTCATTCGGTTTAAATACACATATTTATATATCATCAGCATATAGATGATACAGGCATAAGGGCTTGCATCCACAAGACTGACGCGTTGGTTACGTCCTATCCGTATGACAGCGTAGCTTTGACGCAGACGCATAAAAAATGTCACTACTTTTACATTTACTGAGAGGTCCAGGCTGCCCATGCTAAGTCAGGTGGAAAACTTGACAGCTGAGCTCCAGCATAGCCTTATCTGGAGCAACTGTAAATACTGGAAGTGGAGCATAGGCTCCATTACGGCTTAGCACTAGTACCCACTGTTTGTTGTACCTGTACTGGTGTCATTCTCAGTTTACCTACAGGAGCAAAAACAAGCATGTCAGTGGACGAGGAAAATTTGTTAGCTGAACCACGTGTGGCAATTCTGGCAAATGCCAGACCTAATTAACTTGGAACAATGTGGCCAGGTAGCCGATTTGTGATCGTCTTTGAACAGATCATAGTTGTGGTCCTATTCTGTCAACAAATATGAAAGTTCTTAAATTAAATATGTGCTTCTAGGTTTATGAACAGCATGCAGGTTACTGATGCAAAAGGCTATGGGGTACTATTTTTAGCAACAAACTGAAAATGCACTATGCATGATAATAAATTGATAATGTCTCTCATGGTTCAAACCATGCTTTCTTTTACAAACCTTTTCAACATATACTAATAACTATATCTACTAGATTGGGTTATTCTATACCATGAACTTACACGTAACAATGAACATGTATCTTCACTTCTCATATACACGTAAACATAAACTATTTAAAATATATATATTATAATTCTTTATTTTTCTAGGACAATTAATGCAGTAGAGTGTAGAAGATCATTATACTGCCCTAAAATCCAGGCTACAGGAAAGCTCTAATTCAGACGCTGCTTCAAAATGTCCCATTTTAATCATCACGTCAACCCAGATTAAATCTTCTCCCTTGGTCTGCGCACATGCACACGCACGCACATATACACAATACACATACAAAAACACACAAACATATAAAAAACACACACCAACACACAATCACACACACACACGATCACGATCACATACAAAAAACACACAGTCACACACACACACATACACACACCAGCACAGAGGGAAGAGAGACTGAAACCAATCTGGTCCTCAACCTGTCTGGGTGGATAAGTAGGATCCTGGTGGTGCCCCACGGTGGTTGCTGAGCGCATGACTCCTGGCAAGTCCATGTAAATATGGATCCTAATTTATATGGAGTCCTATGGAAGAGTCTCTCTCTCTCTCTCTCTCTCGCTCTCTCTCTCTCTCTCGCCACTCCTGTAGCCTCAGGAGTGTGTGGCTCCTACGAGCAAGCGTGCGCCCCAGCCTCCTGACATGTCAGTGGCGTTTCACACAGATCCTTCCTCACTTCAACCATCGCCGCTGTTCTTTTCTGTCTCACTGGCCTAGTGACTACATATGCTCACTCTACATGTCGACCACACACACACATACACACACACACACACACACACACATACACACACACACACCTTTCCTACAGTACTGTCGCCCCATCCCACTGGTTTAGCAAAGATGATCGCAGGTGTCTCCGTGATGGTGAACATGCGAGTATTGCGCTGTGGGGAAAATACTTGGTTGCTATGGATGTGGCAGGGCAAAGATCAAGTGACGCTGACCATCCTGATCCACAAAGCGGTGGGTAATAGCTGAACTGGGCCTAGCAATACAGCAGGCAGTTATTTGCATTACCAGAGCGCCGTTGTCCACACCAGCAAAGAGAGGTACTTATTGATTAAAGGTAAAGTCCGCTATTGCAAGCTAAATCTAAGATAATACACTTTGTGTCAAATTCAACAAATATCTCCTCTCATTTCGCCAGCTTACCATTCTGTGTGTATGCTGAAAAAACAATCAGATACTTCTACACACCGCCCTGGCTCTGTAAATAGCAACATGAAGAATGCGGCGAACACCGTTCGTATCAACAAAGCCGTAGCACTGCGCTTTGCTTCACAATGCATTTCTATGTGTGATGCGCCGCCCGCGTTTTGATTTGAGCTTGAAGTTAGCAAGAATGGCCAGGCCTTTAATTACAGTAACAGGCTATTGAATAGGCTAAAATGCAGGTATTGTTGATGGATCGTGGGGTTAGGAAATCATTAGCCCTACCGTATTGATGGTTTATTTATTTTTGGTTGTTGTTTGGTCTTTAAGTGTCGCGGTGTCCTTGAGCAAGACATCTAACCCTAACTGCTCCCGGTGGTTGGCCGCTGCCTTTAATGGCAGCATCGATGTATGAATGTGTGTGAAGGAATGTGAGGCAATACTTTACAGCACTTTGAGTGGCTGGAAGGTTAGAAAGGGGCCATATAAATGCAGCCCATTTACATTACTATATTATAGAAATAAAAAAGATCTCTTGATGTGGGTAAAAGTCAATAAATGGACTGCATTTATAAAGCGCTTTACATTATTTGCCTCACAGTCACCAATTCACACACACACACCGATGTCAGCCGTGCATGGAGACACCTGACCACCGGGAGCAGTTAGGGTTAGGTGTCTTGCTCAAGGACACGTCGACACTTGGTGAGGAGCTAGCGGGGTTTAAACCAGCGAGTTCTTCATCACCTATCGGCCCGCTCCACCACTGTGCCATAGGTAGGTACAGTACAGGGGTCAAGAATAGGGCTCTGCTCATTTGCTGGCACAGTAGACCACCACAGATCCTACACACACACAAGAGGCCTAATATCGGCCTTCCCAATACACAGTATATGAAGAGACAACTCACTTGACTTCTATTGCAATCCAGCATCACTGGTATAAGCGGGTGCACGTGTGTGTGTGTGTGTGAGACACAGTTCCCTTACCTGCCTTTGTCATGGCACTACTAGTAAACAGATCCAGAAGGCCATTTCTGTATACTGCACAGAAAATGCGCAGTGTAATAAGGGTATACTCATGGATACAGCCATGCGGTTGAGCTTATACGCTATACGTCACACTGCTGGAGGGCTGATGAGCATCACCCCTACACACACATCTATGTGATCATTTTCCATTTTGTTTCAACAAGGGAAAACTGTAATTCAATTTCACATTTGGGCCAAGGTGGTGCGTGCGCCCTCCTTGCAACTCTTAATGGCTTCCCTGCCTGCCTCTGAACTTCACCAGGGTTTAATTAGAAGAATGGCGGAGAGAGGTTCCCTGTAGGTGTGTCCACACAACCTAGATACAACTGAAAGAGGGAAGGAGAAAGGAGAGGAGAAGGGAGTGAAACAGCTGAATAAAAGAGTTGAACATTTTAAATATAGATGGAAAGAGAGAGAGGGAGAGGGAGAGAGATGGAGAGAGGGGGAGAGAGAGGGAGAGAGAGAGAGATGGAGAGAGAGAGATGGAGAGAGAGAGGGGGAGAGAGAGCAAGGGAGAGGGAGGGAAGGAGAGAGAGAGAGGGGGGGGAGGGAGAGACAACGGAAAAGACAAAATCAAACCAATAATATTTTTACAGCTGTCTTTATATCTGAGATCATAATGCCTACACACACACACACACACACACACAGAGAGAGAGAGAGAGCCTTTCTTGAACTGAACTGAGAGAGAGAGAGAGAGAGAGAGAGAGAGAGAGAGAGAAAGAGAGAGAGAGAGAGAGAGAGAGAGACTCCATATTTGAAAGTAAGAGGAGTGCTAAAGAGAGGAACAGGAACTGAAAGGACGCTCGTGGGAAATGGGAGCCTTACTGTAAAAGGAGGAAGAGTACGTATAGGGAAATAAAGTGAGCCTCATCTCATTACCCACAATGCATCTGCAACACTACATTTATCACCCAGCGCAATCTAGATTGGAAAATGATGGGAATTCCCCCTTTTAATGAATTCCTCTCTCTCACAGGCACACACAAACAGAAAGAGAGAGAGAGAGAGAGAGAGAGAGAGAGAGAGAGAGAGAGAAAGAGACTTACATAACATGTTATGTTACAGTTTCAAGCAATATCAATGTTGCCAAAAATTGTCCCCTTATGTAAATTGGCTGCAAAGTGTTAAACACCATATTAATGACTTCCAAATTATTCTGATAGCATAAACTGATGCCTAGAATGTGTACAAGATATAATTAAAATCAACTGATTAAATATACAGCATTTGAAAGGGGGGACAGTTTCAGGCAATATCAATGTTACCAAAAATGGTCCCCCTATGTAAATTAGCTGCAAAGAGTAAAACAATGTATTATAGATGTTCAAATCATTCTGCTAGCATAAACTGATGCCTAGAATATGTACGCCATATAAGGGGGGACATCATCGTCATACGGAAGTGCTTCTGTCGGCTACACATGTAGGGTGTTTCTCAATGTCAAGGAATGATCCTTAGTGGCTGGATTTCAAGGAAGCTACGTCATCAAATCTCGAGAAAGTACCGTTCCAATGTCTAGGATGCTTTAGAATTCTACCAAGGACTCAGTCCTTCGATCAGAGGATTTTGAAGGA
>JAODOY010002609.1:0-12050 GCA_025399855.1 Forbesichthys papilliferus | reverse complement strand
ATAAATATAAAAATAATCAATCGGAAACCCCTAAAGTCACAGATGCCAAAGCGTTTGTCGAGCGTGTAGAACAGAACTGGGCCAATCAGCGGCTAGCATATGATGACATCAGCGTTCGTCATATGTAATGTTTGTCTTTCCACCTCCGCTCTGGTTGATTTTGAACTGAGTGGGTGAGATGAAAGGCAGGTCGTCTGATCATATGTAAGGACGTTTGACTGAAATGAAGCAGCACCGCCTTCATGACAAATGCTTTGGAATTGAGGGGTTCCAGGCTGATACTGAAGTCAAACTGTTGCTCAGCGTGATCAGGGTGGTACCACAAGGCTACCGTAGCATATCGCAACACCCAACACTATCCCAGCTTGGCAATGCACGTCCAACGTGCGGGGCGGAGCTTCTGAGGGAGCCCCCTATGGCATTGAAGGGAGAGCGATAGGGATTTGTTTTGATCCAGTTCAAATGTCAATCTTTCTCCGGCATCGCAGACTCCACCTTTAATCTCGACGTCTCCAAAGTCATTATCTCTAATCCTCCGAGCCCTTCCTCTCCCGCCCATTATGACTTGACTCATTCCCGTCAAGAGGGTGGAAACACAATGCGTGTCCTGCGCTGTAAAAACCTACATCCATTCACTTCCCTAAGTGGTGCCCGTTACAGAAGATAGATTAACAGGAACACAATGCACAACAGA
This sequence comes from Forbesichthys papilliferus, assembly GCA_025399855.1. NCBI lineage: Eukaryota > Metazoa > Chordata > Actinopteri > Percopsiformes > Amblyopsidae > Forbesichthys > Forbesichthys papilliferus. Next base: position 11,356 of record JAODOY010002609.1, on the reverse strand, counting down.
TCTATGGCATTGTGTCCGCGCGGTAACAAAGACACGTATTGTACTGTTGACTCGTCAGTTTTCCTGGCCTAGGAGCCCAGCTGGGCACATTTTACCAACCAAATGCTCCAATAAGAGCAGAATTTCACAGCGTGGAAAAACCAAACAAACAAACAATAAAAACTACTATTTTTCTATTACTATTTGGTGAAAATACACATTTAACAACACACACAACACACACGACTATACACTCAAGCCTTATCCATGTGAAAATAACTCCCCGTCCTCCCTAACATGCAGTGGAATGGTTCCTCGGTGACCCCTGACCCCTGGCTAGTCAGACCAGCCGTGACCTCTGGGCAGTTTGGCGCCAGAGTTCATCTCCGACATGCAACCCCAGGGCGCCCACCCCAGAGAAGACCCCCCCTACCCTCACACACAGACCCCTTCCCACCCACACCTCAACTAAACTAACATTACAAAACACACTTCTGGCTCCAACAGACAGTAAGGCTGTAGCGTTGCTAAAACACCTAGCTATAGCGTTTTAGCACTGTAATAGTGTTAACGCTATATCTAGCACCTAGGTATCTGCTAGCTAGCACTTAGCACCTGCTCCAGAGCTACCATGGAGGTCTTGCCGGGTGGGAAGGGGGGGAGGGGGTAGACGGACTGGCTGACAGCCTGGGAGGTGGCAGCTAGCCACTAGGGATTGTCAGCAAGACGTACGACGAGCGTCAACGTTACATTGCCCAACCGCAGACGCGCCTCTCGTCTCCTGACCAGACCTCCAGAGCAATGTGTGTGTGTGTGTGTGTGAGCGCATGATTTGGGAGGTGTGCTTTCACTCAGCTGACGCACACACGTGTGTGTGTGTGTGTGTGTGTGTGTGTGTGTGTGTGTGTGTGTGTGTGTGTGAAGGTCAGATGCTCGCAGGTGGCACAGCAGAGAAAGGGGAGGAGATATGGGGGAGGAAGGGGGGAGATCACTGCCCCTGTCCACACACAATAACAAACACACATCAACACAGCTGTCCGTGGCCCCAGAGCTGTAGGGCTCCGTAGCGAGCCCTTTAGCTTGTCGCGGCTCGTTGGGACAACCTTGGCTGGCTCTAAAGGCTCCGTCAATGTCAACAGAAGAAACATGGTGTCGCATTGGACCAAGGTTGGCTAGCAAGGAAGACGTGTGTGTGTGTGTGTATGTGTGTTTGGGTGTGTGTGTGTTTGTTTGTGTTTGTGTATGTGTATGTGTGTGTGTTTGTGTGTGTGTGTGAAAATTACACAAAACTGAAGTGCCTTGTTGGCCTCGGCTGTGTGCACTCCTTGAATAAACTCTAGGCTTAAACACGATGTGTGCTTTTTATGGTTGACAATCCATCCAAAGTCCCAAACGTGACCTTTCAACCTGCTGTTTCATAGACTCTCTCTCTCTCTCTCTCTCTCTCTCTCTCTGTAGAATAACAATCCTGTTGCGGTCACACAGCAGAGACACCTGTCTCAGAAACATACACATGAGCTACATATATTTTTTATCAAGTAAATAAAAACGAGCGAGATTTGCGAACAGTGCGTAATATAAATTCCCAACATGGCCACAAGGGGGAGTGTACTGTGGTTGTTTAGATATTAGGTAACTTGAAATTACTTACTACGAAAAATACGTTACAGATGCTTTTCTTACCATCATTTCTCGTCATTTCACTCGTCTCCACTCCTTCGCTGATGCTGCGGGTCTGTAAAAGGCATATTAAACCATCAGAACAAGCTTTTTACATTACACAGCAGCCTACAGGCCTATGTCGAGCATGTTGCAGCCAATATGATGGCCGTTAGGCTATATTATGACGTCCTAAACACATTATAGACAGAATATAATTTTAGCATTGACTGACGGTGCGGTGCGTTGCTTTCATATTTGGCTCCAGACCGCCACAGCATAGACACTATGCCGCCTACACGCTACTACTAACTAGTTAACAAGTGCAGCGCTCAGACGTTTAAGCATCGTTAGCGCCGGCCACACAATCGATGCACGCTGCTGTAACTGTCTAGAGAGATTGCGTGAGAAACCGGTCGATTGTGTTTGGGTATAAAAGCGGCGTGTGACACAAGGCTTCACCCCTAGGGCAGAGGAGATGACAGTTTCAGATATTTCCCCCACATTATTAGAATAGCCTAGAATAGATAATATATAAAAATGATATGTTTGATATAAATATGACAGTTTGAAAGTGCTTGATGACGGGCACCGAAGTTTTAGGCTATGAGTCTTTACGCATATACTGTAGTTTTAAGTTTTCAGTAACACTTACACTACACACTTACAAGGATATCAAATAATCAATAGACTACAACTATTTTCATAAAATAAATCTGTCTTCTTCACATTATTATGGTCTTAACTCACCGTTACAGTGGATATATAAAGAACTGGTGCCAACAAAATGTGCAGCAAACATATAATGTTCATGGTTGTAATTCCAAAGGTGAACACCGTTGTTTAAAAATGTATTTAAAATATCTTCTTAAATATAATGATAAACAAACAAATCTGGTTAATCTGTGCTATAACAGCATACTCAAATCCATGTTGTCCACGCAGGAAAGATGCGCCACTGGATGAATCCGATGATAAAATAGGTAGAAATGGTCTAGAGACCCGCCAAAAACAAACGTTACATCCACCAAGCGAGGGTCGTCCAAACAGATATTTAAATAAATCTATTCACAAATCCTCGTTACAATAGCATTCGTAATATGAGACCAAATCCTCTTCCAAAAAATGGTCTTCTTAACTTTATGCACTGCCTCCTATCTGAGAGCTGCAGGTCCGGCTCATTGATCAGGGTTAGAGAGACGTTGTCTTGCCGGTGGAAAGTGATCCGTTATAGCAGTCTGCCTTCCTTACAACGGCGCCAGAACCTTCGCGTCTTGTGTTTCTGTCTTCTTGTGTTGCTCTGGGTAGCCTACTGGGTATTGGCTACTGTGGCTGGTTCGTCCAGACGAAGAAACAAGGAGACAGCACCTTCTCTTTCTGTGGCTCAGCTCATTCTATTTGGCAATAACGACTGGCTCTGTTACTGGTGGCGGAGTGGGGGGCGGGCCATCTAGAGCATCACTCCTTAGGAGAGATGTTATTGGTGGTTGGACAGGAAAGTTTAAAGGTGCTCTGGATCTTTTGAATATTAAAAGGTTTAACCAGCTTTTGCAAGCTAATTGTAAGCTAATACACTGCTATTTTACCGTTCTCTGCATACTTGCTGAATAAAGTATCGGGTACTTCTACACAGAAGGAACATAAACATAAACAATATGGGGAACACCGTTCACAACATCAATGCTGCTTGGCTTCACAATGCTTTACAATGTGTGGGGGGCAGCGCTGGGCAGGGATATTGTTTTGATTTGAGCTCAACATTATCAAGTGTTCTGTATAATGACAAAACCTTTCTTTAATACAGCAGAAAACAGCTATCAATCAATAGTCAAATCAATAAATCTTTATTATCCCCGAGGGGAAATTATTTCGGCAACAGTAGAGACAGTAAAGGATATGCACACAATCCACACATAAATAACAAATACACAACTACGCTCTATGTAGAGATACTGTTAAGTGGAGTAATGGCCTCCTGACCAGCGAATTATATGCCTTTTATATTTGGGCCAACCACTTGTGTGTGTGTGTGTGTGTGTGTGTGTGTGCGTGTCAGGCAAATCACACAGCTCCTATACTTTAGTAGAAGAATGTTATATCAAGTCACTTTAAGTGAACGATGGCATGTTCTCTCCATGGTTCTCTCTCTCTCTCTCTCTCTCTCTCTCTCTCTCTCTCTCTCTATCTCTGTGCAGGCTATCGTTTAACGAGTTCCTCTGCATCCATCCACCGTACCGTGTAGGGTGAAGCACTCTTGTTCAGCCACACGGGTCATGGTTGTGCCGGCGAGCCACTTCACATCGTCGCCATGGTTTCTGGCTCCTCTCCAGCCACCCTGTGGTCTTTGTCTCAACGCCAGGGCATATTCTCAGCGCTGGCCGACGGGCACTGAGGAGCGCATTGTGCCGAGGAAGTTTGCAGAGTGACTTGCAGATTGAGTTAACAAGAGAAAGGCTGGAACATGGCTTTCATTTTATTTTATTCCTATATGCATAGTGGGTGTGTATGTGGAGTCTCGCTATTCGTACCAATATTGTGAGTCTCAACCTCTTCCCTCCATCAGCAGTACATCACAAGCAACGATGTGCTGAACTTCTGATAGATACTGTATATACCACTGTAAGCTTGAGACAGGACTCTGACTTATAGGAAGTGATACTGTCGATTGTCAAGTAAGGTGCTTTTTTTGTTATAAAGGTGCTTTTATTGCCACATACACATACAGGTACATGTAGCAACATTTATTCTCTGCGTTTAACCCATCCATCCAGGGAGCAGTGGGCAGCTGCAGTGCAGCTCCTGGGGACCAACTCCAGATTGGAGCCAGTGTCACTGGTCACATGACACTGACTGGAATATGAATCAGATGTGTTTTTTTATAGGCGGGTATTGACGCAGTTAACCTTCACTGTGTCCCAGATGTCATGCCTCAGACGTAAGTAAAGACTGGCTCTGCGAGACTACATTCAATACTTAGAGCTATGTTTTATATGTATGTGTGTGTATACAGTGTGTATATACTGTATATCCCATGTTTATTTCATTTTTTGTAAAATTATTAGATCAAGAATTAAAAAAAAATAACTTTATTATTTATGATTCATGACATAACTGTGATATATTGCACAAAAAATCCTGCAATAACAATAACGTTAACATTTGATTTAGATGACATAAGAGTGTACTAATGAAATCCAGCCAGGTTCTGGGGTGATTTATAACGGATATGACGTGTAGTTCTGTTTTTCAGCCCATTAAATGCTGATAAAAATGTTTATTTAATGTTGTCAATATCAACACCAGCATTGATATGTCTAAACACAGGTCACTCTTATTACTTATTAGTTACCATTTAATGTTCAATGCTACTGTCCAAATAAGTGTTTCTACGTCCTGTACATGTGGCATAATCAATAAATGTTGTACACAAAAGCCCACTTGTAATTGTACTTTGCAACTTTGAATAAAGGCTAAATAACCAAATTGGAATTACGAGTGGAAAATGACACGTCACCCATTCAGAAAAATAACTGACGGGTCAGGTGATTTCACAGCCAGCGTATTAAAGGGCGAGGCGTAACAAATAACCTGCGTGTGTATAGTAAAGCTGTCCCCCATTCATGCTGAACACAATGCTGTAGCAAGATTGACCTGAATTTCATCATCTGCATTGAACACATAACACACATACTATGCTGCTAGTCTATTACTAACAACAGTAGCAATACACATTTGAAACCTTTATTTCTGTAATGGTTATTTCAGATCATATTACTCATATAATAAAAGTGCTGAATGAAACACAACATACCATTATAAATAGAGCTAAGAATTATTGTGCACTCCTCAATTCAGACAGAACAAGAAAGCGCCGTTTAAGTGTAACTGCACCCTAATGTGTTTTTTGGGCTGTACAGGATTGATCTGTGATGAGACACATCCTATTGACAACATTCCTGTTTTTGTTTTTAATCTGCATTTGATGGGCAGAGAATAGAAATACACGTCATATCCATTGAAAATCACCTCAGGACCTGGCTGGTTTTCATCAATACACTTAGTACGTTTATAGGTCCGTGTACTGCTTATTATTTCAAAATTCTATTAAAAAATGTCCTATAGAAAAATTACAATTTTCAAAATTTGTATTTTTTGGTTTTTAATGTACATTTTAATGATGATGAAAGACGGGTCGCGGGGGCAGCAGCTCCACCAAGGGGCCCCAAACTTTCCTTTCCCGAGCCATATTAGCAAGCTCTTACTGGGAGATCCTGAGACATTTTAAAGAGGTTTTTCTAATTTTCTATTTGTGGAATGAAAAATGGAAAATGGACATGTAGAAAACAGAAAGATTTTATTTAAAAAATGTGTCTCTTCCTGCCTGAGAGGGGGCAGAGCCGCAGGTTGCCTAAATGTGCATTTAGGCAGAACAAATCGATTAAGAGTGTGTTAATATAGGCTACCTCATATAGGTTAAGACCCATACATATTTATTTTCCCATATTTCCCAGCCCAGCAGGTCAAAGACGCTAAATATGGTCTACGCTAGCCTGTAAGCTAACGCCTTGCAATGATTGCAGATGCAACCGCCGGCTGTTCATATTGAGATAAACTACCAGTTCAGTTTATAGATGTTTGTTAGACTGTGCCTGTAAAGGTGATTAGTTGAGAACCCCGTCATCAAAGGCTAGGCTACCCCCTCCTCATAGGCTGGGTTACCCCCCCTTATCATAGGCAAGGTTATCTCCTTCATAGGCAAGGTTACCCCCCCTTATCATAGGCAAGGTTACCCCCCTTTATCATAGGCTAGGTTACCTCCTTCATAGGCCAGGTTACCCCCCCACCCCATCATTGGCTAGGTTACTACAATCAGTCAGGAGAAAGTCATGCTTAATATAGGCTATCGCAGTACAGAAAGTATAGCCTAAATATTTCAGTGTAGACTCTCCAGTACAGTTGCTCAGGTGGTATATGATCTCAGCTGTTTAATTAATGTCCCTGTTCTTATGCAGCTGCTCCCTGCTAATCTAAGCTCAGGACATCCATTCAGCACACCTCTGCAACAACGCTCAGCATTCACAACCATCTTTAAAAACAGGTTTCAATACATGGTTCATCATTTAGCTGTTAACCAATGTAGACATTATAGTTACACATAGCTGCAATTATGACACATCCCTTATCCTACTGAGGCAGACAGACAAATGTATAGTTCAAAAACAGCTGATTTTATTGTATCTGTATTGTAATAAGTTAAACTAGAAATAGGCAAAAGTCTGTCAAACGATGACTGCAAATATTTAAAATAGTCCATTAAATTCAAAGTACTGGTTAGATTGTAGGATTGATTCTTTGTCATTCTGAAGCATCAGTGTGTAAAAGTTATGCTGAGGTGCAGCTATCATTTGAATTGATCGGTGTGTCTTTAAACTTCTATCACTATTGTCCATAGTTTAGCTAGTAACCAATATATTCTTAAAATTAATTTCTTAATGAGGCCGTGATAGTAATCCTTCGGTGTTGGCATGACGATAGGTGAAAAGGCGACTATAAAATCTTACTTTTGAAAATTGAAATACATGTTCCAATTTTCTATTTGACATTTTTAAATAGAAAATTGAAATGGTAAGCGGTACACGGATATGTCATCAAATTTAAATGTTAACGTTAATTTGAATGGGGGTCGCCCTCTAAGCACCTTACACCTCCCCCCTTTCCTTCCCTTACTGAGCTTCTTGACGCATTTATAAATGTTGTAGTGGGTGGAGTCAGGTTCAGAGCTGGGGTGCAGTTACACTTAATATAGGCCGCGAACTCCGGTGTGTTCCGGACACAATCGGACATCTTTTACCGAGGCTCCAACAAAAAAAATCTAATGATGGTCAATCTGATTTGGCTCGAAGCGGGAGATCAATCTAACAATCAATCAATTCAAAAATGGAAAATAGTGAGTTTCCAGTAGAAACCTAGTAGAATGCTTTATTGACTGTTGGGGAATGGGTAGAGGTTACAATCACTGAACCTGAGAGTGGATAGCAGGGAATGCAAAACGGACTCAGGTGTACCAAACGCATTGCCTTGAAGAGAGTGAAAGCTTATGTGCCATAGACTGTACAGTGGATATAAAAAGTCTACACAGCCCTGTTAAAATGCCAGGTTTTTGTACGATGTAAAAGATTGAGACAAAGATAAATCAACCTGTTACTACCCCCTAGCCATTATTATGCGATACACGTATGGCTTAAAATATTTTTTACTAATGAGTTATCTAAAAATTCACCCCCCGTACATTTCAACGTGTAGATTAGTAGTAGTAGATAAGTAGTTTTTTATATAGTATGTACTGTATATAGTAGTTTTTTTTTTGTACATGACTACAGTACATGACTGATGGGTGACAGGGTGTCACACACTACAAGATGTTTCACCTTACTGGACAAGTCTGGAGCTTGGATAGATAGTCTCACGAGCTATAGGCATATCTCACAAACAAGACGCAGCATATGTAGCTGTAGTAGCCTAGCACCCGCTCCTCGCTAACATGAAACCAATACATTTCTCAACATGTTTCAATCACCAGATTTCACACCACTGATGCAGTTAGAATAGTTTAAAGTCAGAATGTAAAACGTTGAGTTGACCAGGGATAATGTTTCTTTAAGCAGTTAATTCATGATTAGGAGGCGTCTCAGACCAAAACAAGCACATTGTTGGCCCCCCACGCACACATACGCATGGCTGTTTAAAAACAAAGAACAGAAACTGATTACAAACAGGGAGTGTGATTTAAAGGTAAAGTCAGCTATTTCAAGCTATTTGTAAGCTAATACACATTTAGTCAAACTCACCAAAGATCTTTTAACCTCTGCAGGTTTTTAAACTGCTTTGTCAGTTTGTCTTTTACGTTTGAAACGGCATTACAAGTACAATGCCACACATCACCAACAGCAGGCGCTGGCTTTTACAGCCCCATTGGTGAGCCCAACGCAGGGATGGAGACCATTGCTTACAACCTTCTATGGTAATAATAACTGGATTGCATTTAGGTAGTGCTTTTCCAACCTACCAGCCACTCAAAGTGCTATACAGGTTCGCCTCACATTCATACAGCAATGGTGGGGTCAGCCATGCAAGGTGCCATCCAACAACTTATGGTTACAGTAGGTGTCTTGCTCAGGGACACCTCGGCATTTGGCCAGTTAGCAGGGTTCGAACCAGTTGCTTCTCATTCACCTGTCACTCCACTCTACCCTCTACGCCTGCCCCAGAGTGTACAACACACATTCTGTACACAAATGAGAGAGGTGCTCGTATTGCACATGGTGTGTGTAAAGTAATGCACCCTGGCCTGTAATCCCCACTGTAGCGATGGCCTGTTCTCTGTCAAGGTCCAATGTACTGCTTTATCTCGCACATAGTTATGAGTCTAGCGCTCAGTTTGTTGCGTCTCTCGTTGGCCTGATACCCTGCCAACTCGTACAAGTGGCATTCATTAAATCTGATCCACTGTATCAATCCTGGCGCTCCACACATATCTGTCATGGCGTGTTCATTAAAGCAGTGATTGCCACTGTACAACTAACAAGGGGTTTATCGATTAAAGGCAGGGTCATTCTCGAGAACGCTTGCTAACTTCGAGCTCAAATCAAAACAATATCCCTTCGCGGCGCCGCTCCAAACGTCGAAAGGCATTGTGAAGCAAAGCGTATAGTATCGCGTCTTTGTTGATGTGGCACACTTTGTTTGTGCTGCTATTTACGGAGCCAAGGCTGTGTAGAAGTATCGGATTATTTTTTTAAACACGCACAGAGAAAGGTAAGCTAGCGACAGGCATCCTTGACCTGAATGTTCCCCAGCCCAAACTGTGAGGACCTGAAGGACACATGGCTAACCTACAACGCCCACCCGGCCTGTCGTTCAGAAGCCAACGAGGCCTCTCGCATGTTTCCTGCACAAATATTTAGACTGGCCTCAATGTCCAGGGAGCCGCAGAAATAACAAGACAAGGGCTGGAAAGCCCATCGCACCACACGCTAAACCATGATGAAAGAGTAGAGTAGAAGCAACAATAATGGAGTTGGTTAAAAAACTCCAGGTGGAGGCCAGGTGAAAAAAACACATTCGCACCAGTCTGGGCAAATATCAGCGTGTAATATCTGCATCACCAGCCCATATCATGCTTGTTTCTTGGTGTGGGGAGGGGGGGTTGGCCCAGAGCAAACTGACAACTCCGCATATAAATACACCAGACATCCCCAACACATAGTGGGCAGTACGCATAGGATTTCCCGTAAATAATTAGGATGATGTTGTCGTTGGCTACAGAGGTTTGGTGTCATCCCCTACTTGAGCTATAACGCACGCACACAAAAAAAACATAATTAATGCTGATTCACCATCTCAGACACGAGGGAGAGCAAGGGTTCCCTCTCTGCTGTGACATTCATGGATAATGAAGAGACACACACACACACTCCTTCAGCTATCATGGCTTAATTGATGAATAACAAACGGTGCATTCTACAACTGTCGGAGCCTCCCGGAGATTTCTGCTGATGCCACCAAGTGCAGCCTTAATGAGCTTTCCTTCTGTAACATCAGCGCCCACGCCCCCCGCCCCCGCACTAAGCACCCCAACGCCACACCACAGAACTGTCTCCGCCGAGGGTGAACCTCTGGACTGTGTCTTGTGGGTTAGACAACCTGCATGCCTGAATACCTCGCATGTAACGGGAAGCTTTAGAACAACATTTAGCTTGACATCTTCAGAGGTAAAAGTAATAGTAATAGTAAAACAACACCTACTGTCAGGAGTATGCAGTATTTTTCACTCCTATACAAACTAGTCTTGTTTCGTGCGCACCCGTTTATAAACCTACACAAACAGAGCCATTGAGAGCTCATCTAGAAATCATTGGCGTACATCTGCTTGTGTTTGCTTGCAGCTGCTTCACAAGTTACTGATCTTTAGGGCAAAGCATACAAATGGGTTGGTTGTTCTGTGGTACACTATATGTTGTGTAAGTCATCCAGATGGTGTGTGTAAAGAAATTAATTCATTAATTCGTTCATCCACACTGGGAAATGTTTAGAGTTTCCCACATTTTCTATCTGTTGAGTTTACAGGCTTCTAGTGATACCTTACATGCGTCAGCATGATAACATTGATAGAGTCTCTGAGATACATAATCATAGTCACACACATTCAGCAGCTGAAGTGTCCAACGGTGGCCTAACATTTCATGCCTGCTTCACAGTTATGACCACCATCAAGTGCATTTGTTTTCTCTGAGATGTTTGGCTTTGGATTGGCTTTCTTCGTAACTGCCCAGAGCTGTAAAACAGCACCTGGTTATTCACATTGTCTGTTTTATTTTTGTTCCATGATTGTTCCAGTCATTGGTGTGTGGCCCTTGTTGCTTTGTGTTTTGATATGATTCATGGATTCCTGTTTTTTGTTTATATTCAAACTCTGTCTGTTGCTAGTTTATTTACCATTCTGTAGTCCCATGTTTGTGTTTAGGTAGTTAGTGGTAGTAGTAGCCAATTCAGTCCCGTGTTACTCAGTGTGTTTAGGTTGGTGTTACTCAGTGTGTTTAGGTCCGTGTTACTCAGTGTATTTTGGTCCGTGTTACTCAGTGTGTTTAGGTCCGTGTTACTCAGTGTGTTTAGGTCGGTGTTACTCAGTGTGTTTAGGTCGGTGTTACTCAGTGTGTTT
>JAODOY010002608.1:0-12051 GCA_025399855.1 Forbesichthys papilliferus | reverse complement strand
CCGCTCCCCAGCCACCTCAATCAGTCAGAGAATGGAACCCCGAAGACATTGACAGAACGAGCCTACACACCAACATATTATTATATATTAGTAACGTGTACTTCAATTCCCAGAAATAACTGCTAGCTTAAACACCGAAAGTGCTTAACTAAGAGCTCTAAGAGAGAACAATTTGTTTAATCAGTATCACACACACACACACACACACACACACACACACACACACACACACACACAGTTTGTTACAGTTTCATATTATCAAAAGAATCGAACTAAATCAAGACAGATACTTTAGTAAAGGAGACCAAACCTCGCCTACGACATTTAACTATTTGTTCCATTGTCACTTGGCTCCCCTGCCCTCCCAAATAGCATGTATTATTATTATTATTATTATTATTATTTTGTTTATTTTGTATATATTTCCCAAATCGTTTTGGTTTAAATGTGTCTTGTTTCTAGAATGTATATTCCTGCTTTTAATGTGATAGTTAAAACCTTGTGTACATCATTTTTTAATTTGTCCTTTATTTTATCATTCCCATTCAGATTCAGAACGGATTGGTCGTTCTGAATCTTCACGGATTGGTCGATGAATTTCAAGGTCTAGCCAATCCTGAGCTACCTATAGCCCCAGTAGATGTAGCTATTTCCTGGAGTTATCACTAGTTCCCTAGGGCAACAGTAACTCTGTGTGTGTCGTTTGTTGCCTCTGAGTGTGTGCTATTAGCCCGGTGTAACCCTACCCACAATGCACTTGGTCAACAGTGGTTTGGAAGTGTTAGCAGTCGCTGTCTCCTGATGGTCGTATACCTCTGCTTCGTTTGGAAACGGTTGACGTCAATGACATCTTACTAACCGTCCAGCCAGCGGTGCGAATGTTTACGTGACTATAGAAGGAAAAGCTAGAGGTTTTCAGCATCCACCCTACTAGATTGTTCTCATTCGGACAGCCCTCCACACAATGGCTACAGTTACACCTGCTGCTAGCTATACTATAGGTCAGGGAAAAGGGAGTTTGTGTTAGTGATGGATGGTAGAGTTAGAGAAGCACTGCAGACATCCCAACTGTCCCTGGAGTTCTGGGAGTCTCCTGCATTTTTGTAGCGGCTATAGCAGATATATCCTGGAAAAGCAAGCAAGAGCAGCCGGTGAGGAAGAGAGAGAGAGAGAGAGAGAGATAGATAGAGAGAGAGAGAGAGTCAGAGAGAGAGAGAGGGATCATTTTGATTGGTCGTTAGACAACAACAATGTGTCTCTCTCAACTGTTTGCAGTGGGGATTTCTCAGTTGCCCATGTTGGGTTAAAATGACTGTAAAATACTTGTGAGTTTAGTTATTTGTCTATTAGCATAGCTAACATTACTCTGTGTATTGATATCTAGGTCAGAGCCTGAGGTCACTAAATGTCGGACCTTAATTCGGGTCCGGACCCACCTTTGGCTTATCCAGTCTGGATAAGTCTAGCACCGAAGTTGCCAGAATATTCCCTCTGGTCACTCTTGTCTTTTTGAGTTGCTGTTTGAGAGCAACTCATGTTCAAATAAGGTAATAAACATTGTAATAAACAACAGCTGTAATGCACACACACACACACACACACACACACACACACACACACACAAATAAAAGCTTTAACTTACAGCCATGTGGGACCATCGTGGAGCCATTACAGAGTATTTGTAAAACCACATGTGATTGCTTGAACTACCTTTGTGATCGCTGAGTCTGAGTTAGCTTTGAGCTAACGATGCCATGCACACTATGACGCTTGGCACCGCATCCAAAACACACATTGACATGAGCAACACATTAAACACTCCCCTTCACACTCCTAGACTCGTTTACTCAGCAGCTATCAGCGCATGCACGTGCACGCACGCACACGCACGCACACGCACGCACACGCACTCTCTCTCTCTCTATCAAATCCCTATAGCCACTGGCTATCCCATTAACACTTGTCCGTAGAAAAGAAATGAGACAGGGTGGCAAACTGGTTGCTGTTTTTCTCTCTAGAGAGAGAGGGGGAGAGAGAGAGAGGGAGAAAGACAGAGAGAGAGAGAGGAGGGAGAGAGAGGGAGAGAGAGGGAGAGCGGGCTTCAATTATGTATACCCCAACAACTTCAATTAAGCATGTGTGCAGGAGAATCAATAAGGGACTGATGATGTGCTAGGACGTCATTTCTCAGCCAGAACCAGGTCTGTCTGGATACACACATGCACGCACACACACACACACACACATGCTCACGCACGCACAAAAACACGCACACATATGCACACACATGCAAACATACACATATGCACGCACACAAGCACACACTTGTGCACGCGCACGCACAAACACACACACATATGCACGTACACACACACACACACATGCTCACGCATGCACAAACACACACACACATATGCACGCACATACACACACACACACACATGCATGCATACATACACCCACACACATATGCACACACACACAAGCACACACATGTAGGTTATGAGGATATGAATCACTTGACAGCCAATGAGAGCGCAGATTTCGGTCCCTCGCCATTGGCTATGTTGTCTGCACCCTCTCCCCCCCCCCTCATCCCTAATGAGTAATGATCGCCATTGTGATCACCCCCAAAATCTACTGTGGCAAATGCAGGAAACAACACATTGATGCCGGGCCAACTCTCTTTAATGTTCCTTTAAAGTGTATTATTTTCAGTGTGTATGCCAGGGCTCCCATGTCCCAGCTACTGTGCATGGACATCCTGGAAGACCATAGATTGTCTGTTCCTTTACACAGACATTGTTCCTGTGGCCTGTTTTCAATTCAATATATGAAAATCAAAAAATAACTGAGAGTCAGTTATGTATATTCCTTTTTTCAGTTCTTTTCCTAAATGGCCGTAGAGCACATGCTTGCGTTGTTAAAACAGTGCATCCCTCATTTTACACCATTGTTAATGTCATTAAACACGTAAAAACGCATTAAAGCTTTCTTATACATTAGCACGGTTCCAAGGACATTCCCAATCAAAGGAAGGGGATTGGCTGCTGCGTAGCCACTGTCACGCGCTGTTGTGCAGACACTTCCACAGAGAATGGTCGAAAATATGAACACAGTCATCTTAGGGCTGGTTCATAGTCTACGCACGCTACACGGATGCGAACGCATCTGTATAGCCTGTATAGTGTGTCATTTTTGTAACACAATGCAAGTGCGGCTGACATTTCATCTGAAATGGCTCAGAGCACCAACTGACACGCTGGAGCTATGTGCCTGAAATACACGCGTAGCACTGGTTTGCGATCACGTCAGCGTAGCCCTTAGTATAACCTGCTGTCCTTATAGGTGTTAGTGGGCACTAGTGGCTGTAGACACGTCTGAGGAAAGGCTCACTTCACCGTGTCTTGTGCAGAATAAGTAAACTAATAACAAGGGAACATTGTAATAGGATTTAGGGCGACTGAAATGTCAAGATCGTCCCTGCAGACCCGCTGGGCCGAGGGCCTAGCCCAGACCGCTTGAGAAAGACTGCAGTAGACAATACCAGAGAGAAATAGAAAACACTGAAACTTAGGGAGGAGCACGATGTCTGTCTGACTTATCAAAGTCACCATCGCTAACTGGCATGAAATTACATCGGCATGTGTGTTTGTGTGTGTGCCCACCTTTGTAGCTCTTAATAATTCAGCATCAGGAAGAGAGAAGTTGTCACAGCTCAAATTTCCCTCCTAAATGAACGGTGTGTTTCTTGTCTTGGGTAGGGGGTGGGGGGTTGACATTGTCTAGGCCTGCTTCACCTTCATCAGGGCGAGGAGGGGGTTAAATGCTGTGTATTCAGAGCTCTATTGATTTCTGAGTGTGTGCACTAAGAGTAACCTCACAGCTCTATCTGCCAGGCCGTGTGCATGTAAATGGTAAATGGATTGCATTTATATTTCGCTTTTCCAACCTTCGCTGTACAGTATTGCCTCGCATTCATCAGCTCACAACGATGGTGGTGTCAGCGATGCAAGGCGCCACCTGACCACCGGGGGAGCAGTGGGGGTATATCAGAGTGGATGTAAACAACAGGGCAGTGCAGATCGAGTCATGTGATCAGAGCTTTTTCCACCCATCCCTGACCCAACACCAAGAGATACCCCCCCCCCCGAAATCTGTCTGAGACAGTCAGAGAGAGAAAGCAGACAGACAGACAGACAGACATATGGGCAGACAGACAGACAGACAGACAGACATACGGGCAGACAGACAGACAGATAGACAACAGGCAGACAGGCAGGCAGACAGACAGACAGACATACGGGCAGACAGACAAGTGCACACGGTTGATTGGTTAGTAAGGAACGTACATGTCTGCACATTGTAGTTTATTGTGTTTGCTGCCTCTGTCACTCAGACCACAGACACACTCACCTCCCGTGAACAGGAGCAGATGGTTGGAGGTCTTTGTGGAACTCATATAGCCATGATGAAGATAGAGGGAAGGAGATGAGGATACAGGGAAGGAGATGAGGATACAGGGAAGGAGATGAGGATACAGGGAAGGATATGAGGATTCTACCAAAATATTTAGAATGAAGAATGATGTAAATGATGTAACAAAATCTATTTTAGGGGATTTTTCATACATTACAAATGAGCCCCCTTACAGTAATGTAACATATATATACACATATATACAGTATATATAAATATATATATATATATATATATACATATATATATAATTAGAAATGTGTAAAACAATGAAATCATTATTCCTGTATACCAAAAAAGGTTACACTGAATGACTTCTGACTGTACTGTGTTTGGTTTTTAGAAATATTGTGTTGTCGTAATTTTCTGTTTTCGTGCCATTTGATGGTGTTGGGATGAGAACAGAATGCACCTATATATATATAGGCTGTATTTACAGTATTGTCCCTGCCTGCTATTTTGATTGGTGTGATAACACTTTTTAGGCTTAGCGTGTTCTTAGTGTGAGAAGGATGTGCTCTTAGACATTAGGCTGTGATGTCTTGAGTTAATTATATTGACAGCATGTGTTTGCTGAATGAATATACATATAGTGTAATGTATGATTGATTTGACCAGGGTTAACAGGTTGTGGTTATCAGAAATGTGTGTTTTTGTAACTTACTTAAGATTGTTGTTTTTGTGCTACAGGAACCCATGTTTGTGTTTAACATATCTCCCTTAGACTGACATTAGGACCGGTAGGAGATCACACGTTATGATTCATGCTGGTTTATGCTGGAGTTTTTAGCAGGGTGTGTGTGACTTCTATTCTGCTTCAGTTATCTCACAATTAAAATGATTCAAGTCTGCCTCCTTAAAGGTATTTAGTGTGTGTGTGTGTGTGTGTGTGTGTGTGTGTGTGTACACATTAGGTTTGAATCTGTTTCGGTGTGTATGTACATTAGGTTTGAATCTGTTTCGGTGTGTATGTACATTAGGTTTGAATCTGTTTTGGTGTGTGTGTACATTACGTTTGAATCTGTCTCAGTGTGTGTGTACATTAGGTTTGAATCTGTTTTGGTGTGTGTGTACATTAGGTTTGAATCTGTCTCAGTGTGTGTACATTAGGTTTGAATCTGTTTTGGTGTGTACATTAGGTTTGAATCTGTCATGATGTGTGTGTACATTAGGTTTGATCTGATTTGGTGTGTGTGTACATCAGGTTTGAATCTATTTCGGTGTGTGTGTACTTTAGGTTTGAATCTGTCTCGGTGTGTGTATTGTAACTGGTGTGTGGGCTGGATTAAAGCCTAATGCCCTGTTTACATTTACTGGACGGCATTACACCGTTATCCAAAGCGATGCATAGCTAGGATATTGACAGCAGCAGGATAGTAGATAAGAGAGCTTTTGTTTGTGGAGTGTTAGTGGTGTTCACATGCACTCTTCTTGCCTGACGTACATGTGCACACATGCACGCACGTATGCATACAGTACATGCACACACACATCCACACACGTATTGATGCACACAAATACAAATTCTCTCTCTCTGTCACGCAAATCACACACACACACACATACGATGATAAGTATGCAAATTGACCTCTTTCTTGAAAACACACACATTGCAGAGAATAAACACACATACACTTATGTGGAGCGGTGAAGTGTTCCATCCGTCAGGTTGCATTGACAGCAGCTGCCATCTAAACTCCCAATACTTCCCCTTCGAAGCATCAGGGAGAGGAGACGTTCTCCTCCGTCTCTGTTATTAACTTCTCCTGTCCTCGCTAAGAACTTTCAAGTCATCTCCCATAGAGACACGCACACACACCCAACACACACACACACACACACACACACAGAATGGAATTCATGCGCAGACCATCACAGCCAAATGCATATACAGTATAGGCCAACAAGACAGACCAGAGGAACATCTGAGCTAGCCTTGTGAGATCATCCTGATTTCGCAAACTACACATTTATTATTTCACTGTGAGTATCAGTCTGGAACCCATCAGAAGCCTTTGTCATAAAGACTAAAGCTGTTATTTGGTATATCTTGTTGTATTTGTGCTATATTGTTGTGTTTTTGTAACCAGTTGGCTAGTTTCACAAAAGGCTATTATTGAAAATGGTTTTGTCTGATTTAATATGTGTTTGCGTATGAGAGCCTCAAAGATGTTGCGTGTGGCATTTATCGAAATGTTTTCCCACCTAATTTAGCTCTTTTAGTGCTTTCATGTTCCATTTCACTGTCTGTGTTCTGACTTGCTGCGGGCTTGTGTTTGTTCAGGTTTTCTTTTGGTTATTCATCCTGTTGTTTTTCGCTGTCTTCATAAATTAGCGCAGGGAGTTATGGCACCACTTCACCTGGAACAAAGGTTGTTGGTTTTCTACCCAAGAATGTTTCTGAGGGTGTCTGCTTTATAATTAATGGTGTGCATGCAACACACACAGCCGCATCTATTAGTCTCTGGGGACGACAAAACAGTCCATCTTCTAGAATTATGTGCCTTAGTGTGTGTGTGTGTGTGTGTGTGTGTGTGTGTGTGTGCATGTGTGTGTGTGTGTGTGTGAGTGTGTGTGTGTGTGTGTGTGTGTGTGTGTGTATGTGTGTGTTCATTGTTTATTATAATTAGTTTAGAGGATACAGTTCCTTTTTACGTATACACACTTTTTATAATGAAAAATTAACCTATGGAATTAAACTGAAATGAACTCTATTGAGTGTACAGAAAGTGGGTACTGCGTAGTGTCTCATTAACGATAATAGTGATTACATTGAAATGTTTAGGAGTTCACAGGAAAGGTCAATGCTGAAACAACGTTTCCTTTTATTACTTTACAAAGAAAGTTGTAAAAACACATTACTTGTGCTGTAAAATGCAAACCCAAACAGATTTGTCTGTACAAAGTATTAAGGAAGAGGTATTATTATAATTCTTTACTGGTCTGGACACCTGTTATGTGTTTACTAAATATAACTCTCACAGCAGTGCGTCCTTTAGCAAATACGCAATAGACTTATGAAGTGTCCAACTTCATTCAGCAACAGAAGCAGCTAACACACACAAGCCACATATAAGTATGTCTACACACCAACAAATCTGCATCACGGTCTGACAAAATAGCTATTAGCAAGAAGCAACGTCTTCAGGTTCAGATTAAAAAGTCATTGTTGTATTGTTGTCAAGAGGTGGACTATATTATTATGCATTACTAGCATTAAATGTTTCTTATGTGAATTGGAAAATCTCAAGCAGCTTTGCAGCACAATGTATTTGCTTCAGTTATGCCCTATCATGTGCACCATTACAGGAGAATGGAAGAAGACTCACATTCAGCCACCTTATGGATCAAGAGAACATCTCACTAATTGGCTCAAATGACTCTGCACGTTCCCTTTGGAGAGATCCAGAAGCAGCAAACGATCACGCCATCCACACGGCAGTCAGAATGTTCACAGCTGCCGCCGAGGAGACGTGTTCGCTGACAGCTGTCAGTTGAGATCAGACCTCCCTACCGCACTTCCCTGACGCTCTTCACACTGTTTACACTCAACTTGTCACTTCTCTCCTTCCCATGCTCCGTTTCCTCTGAGCATTTTGTGTTTTACCGCTTCAATTCTTGATCGAGTTCGAGTTTCCGCAGTTTTAGCCCTGTGAACGGTTGCTTGGGACACTTTCCAGTAAATGTAAAGTAGACCCCTAAGTGAAAATGTTACTTAGGGGTGTACTCACTTTTGTTGCCAGCGGTTTAGACATTAATGGCTGTGTGTTGTGTTATTTTGAGGAGACAGCAAATTTACACTGTTCTACAAGCTATACAATCACTACTTTACATTGCAGAAAAGTGTAATTTCTTCATTGTTGTCACATAAAAAGATATGCTCACGTATTCGCAAATATGTGAGGGGTGTACTCACTTTTGTGAGATACTGTAACAATGTCAGTCATCCTGGTTCGCTCTCCATCTGTCAGTGTCTCTCTCTCTCTCTCTCTCTCTCTCTCTCTCTCTCTCGCTCTCTCTCTCATACTTAACTCCAGGCCATTGTTAGACACTGTTAAAGCATTTAACGTTGGTGTTTGGCCTGGATTGAGGATTTTGGTTCTTACTTTTAGAGCCCTACAAGGAGAAGCGCCCCCTTGCATCTCTGACCTGATACAGCTGTGTGCGTCCTCTCGTAGTCTGAGATCAACAGGTCAGAGGTTTCTAATTGTTCCCCACAAACTAGAGGGGACCGTTCTTCTCAAGCAGTGGCACTTAGGCTGTGGAATGCATTGCCCCTTCTCTTACGCTGCTTGAATTCAGTGAAAACGTTTAAAACACAGTTGAAACAGTTGAAAGCTCTTTTATTTAAAGAGGCTTTTAGTTAGCCTGCAGGGTGATTATTTATTTGGGTCATGTTTTGTCATGTATTTACTATTGCTGTGTATTCCCCTATAGTTGTGAAGCAGTTATTTGATTTGATTATTAGATTTTTATCTGTAAAATCTACTATTTAAATGCATTTTACTGACTTACTGTAGCTCCATATGTTTTAATCCATCATGTGGTTTGATGCCAGTGACCAGGCGCTTATTTCTGTAAGATGCAATATTTGTAACGGCCACCAGCCTCTTGGCTGCAAAAGAGAGCAACTACAGCAACTGTCATTTAGAGCTTTTACCCAACGCCACGTACAGTGGGTACATGTATGAGTAGGTAGGGGTACAGGGGTCCTATCCATGCCCCATCCAAACATCTCTTAACGTACCAATGGGTGATGACATGCAGGGTCGCACTGGGACTGAAAAACGGCCTTGGACTTTGAAGCCGAGCGGCCCGAGAACGGTCTAGAGTAGACCTTGTTGGCAAATAGAAATAGCCTACACACCATCCACTATAATAAACTATGATGCAGTAGTTAATTTAATTTGTAGATAGCCTGGCCCTTTTTATTGGCCTTTTATTTGTTTTTAAATATACATTTCAGCACTAATAAAAAGAGTCTACCGCCAATGTTAACCAGCTAATCATATCGCACCCACACGCACAAACAGGGGCGGAGCCAATGGGGGGGCATGGAGTAGCATGTGACCCCCAAGAAATCGCATGTGCCCCCCCCCCTATTTGAATTGAATTATCAGTTTAAAAAGAATTACAGCATTTAAGTGACCCCCCGTATTCTTATTGCCCCTCCACTGAAAATATTCTGGTGCTGCCCCTGGGCACAAACACAGACAGACACACAGACAGACAAACACAGACAGACAAACACAGACAGACAGACACACAGACAGACAGACACACAGACACACAGACACACAGACAGACAGACAGTGTCATCTAATTTGGGATTTTATTGACACTAAATTTAAGTAGTTAATTCAAAGCCTTTAGTGAGCGATGTTAACCTAGCTGAGCGTGCACGGCTCAGCGGCCATTTTGAGGTGATTGTGCGCTGTCTGGGTGCTCACACGTGTAGAGTCTTGTGTCTCTCACTTGCTTGTCTCTCTCTCTCTCTCTCTCTCTCTGTCCCTTGAATGACCTTGTGTTTTTGTGGCTAGCAGGACATTGCTATTGAAGTACTTGCACACATGCACAAACACACATGCACACATGCACACACACATGCACTAACACACGCACAAACACACACAAACACACATGCACACACACACAAGTGCACACAAATGCAGAGTTATCACTGATATGAACAAACAGCCTCTATACGTAAGACATTCACATTATGTAGACTTTTAGTCAGAAATGTAGATGCACGCACACGCGCACACACATGCACGCACACGCACACACACACACACACACACACACACACACACGCACACACGTGTCTGGGTCTGAGGTTATGAGGACAGTTGATCCCCAGACAGATTAAACTGCAATCAGAAATCTCCCCGGGCCAGCCCTGAGAACAAACACTCTCTCTCCCCTCCTCCTTCTCTCCCCCCCCACTCCTTCCCTCACTGCAAACACACACACACACACACACACACACACACACACGGACACACGCACACACACACACACGGACACGCACACACACACACACACACACACACACACTTACCAGACTTTTCCTCTGCAGAGATGATTCAAATTCTACAAATAGATCCTCTCTTTTTGCCATCTTTTCTCTGTGCGTGCTGAAAAAAGAATCTGGCTAAACCTAAATTTTTATAAACCGTATATATTTTATTATAAAATATAGAAAATATTCTAAACCGCCCTGGCTCTGTGAATAGGAACAACAATGCCCTTAGCTTCGCAATGTGTTTCAATGTGTGTGGCGAAGCTTCTGAGCAGTGTTAATGTTGGCAGTAATTTTAGCTCTAGTCTTAGTCTTTAGATGAAAACGCTTAATAGTTTTAGTCACATTTGAGTCATTTTCATTCTAAATAGTTTTAGTCTCGTTTATTAAGTTGATGGAAATAGAAATCGTTTAGTCAATGAAGTCCTTACATTTTATTCTATTTACACTCAAAATGTTTTCTCTCTTTTTTGCATGCAGATGGTAGCATAGTCGCTAGTCAAGCTAACCCTTAATTCAGCCTGGTACGGCTGGTAGCACAATTTGACAAGTTATTTTGTCCCTTCAAATCATACTCATTCATTTTAGACTGGTAGTGTGGTGTTCAAATTCATCCAGGAGGAAATAAGGAGACCCACACTATAGCGTCAAATCATAGAACTTGTATTGTACTTTTTAAGACCAGCATATGGAATGGATCTGTCCATCTGTCCAACGTTGTCAGATTGTCCTACTGTAGAGCAAAATGATGTTATATCTGTCGATCTGCCACTGCAGTCGTGTGAACCCGATCATGACAAGACCGTCTCGCCAGCCGAGTTTTACATTGTGCTGCCCTCTTATGTGTGCAATTATGGTAATTACGGTCTCCAAAGCTGGCTATAAACATTGTGTGTTTTTAAATTTAAATGATCAATTTTGTCATAGTTTTTATTATGAATGATTTATTTTCGTCTTGTTTGCGTCATGGAAAAAGGGTTGACGTTTAATTGATAAAAATTTAGTTTTCTTCATCTAAATTAACTCTGCTTCGGAGGTTCAAAAATGACTAACGCTACATTTAACCAGTAAACTAGTTCTGACTAGTAATGACATGGCAACAGAATAGTGGGTTACTTTGATAGCATTTAAAGAACTCTGGTAGCAGTGTAGTGCTTTCATCTTTTGTTGCTTTCTGCCAACAAAATGTCTTCTGAATGCCCTGACATCTTTAAGTGGGATACATGTTGAACACCCCGAAAGTGTCACTACACAAGTCATGGGTTGCTTGGTTGTTTAACCGAGATAACTCTTTAAACGATATGTTTCTCTTGATGATGTCTTGCTCTGTTGTTTTCAGCTGTATTATGGTCTGTCAGAGAGGACAGCATTCATGCTATAAAACACATGATCTAGCTACATAGAGCCAGGCTATTCTTCTTGTTCTATGTAATTTACACATATCTGAGTTCTATTGAGGACTCTCTAAGGGGTCTGTCTCCTCTATATAACGTCTCTGGTACTTCTCCCATAGAGTTCTATTGAGGACTCTCTAAGTGGTCTGTCTC
>JAODOY010002605.1:0-12052 GCA_025399855.1 Forbesichthys papilliferus | reverse complement strand
ATAGCCAATCAGATCACGAGTTGTTGACAGTAGGCTACCTAGCTGGCGTCACGTTGTGATTGGATACTCACTCACCGTCGTAAAACAACAAGGAGAAGGAGGATATCAGCCTACTCACTTGTGAGTTCAATGCAGATCAACCGAGCTGCACCCGAGCCACACCCAATTAGCAGAGAGAGAAATCTAATATATCTACTCCCTTTTTTTAACCCACAATGACCAAAGGAGGGCAAAACGTTGATTTGCAACCAAACAAACGTTTTGCCCTCCTTAGGTCATCTTGTTGGTGTCTCTCTGATATTAAACTGCGATTTTGCAATTTAGTGTACAATCGTGTTAAAGCTTGCCTGTATTCTATGTGGACATATTACAACTTGGAAAGTTCTTTAAATACCCTTTCATTTAATTAGTTTTGACAGTACCACGTAGAGATGTTTTAATGGATGGTGTGGGTTTATTGATTTTAAAATGCGCTGGAAAATAGCCCGTTTAGTACACAAATGAGGTGATGCAAAGTAGTGCGTAAGGGTGTTTCTGTATACCATTTCTCCAGGCGTGGTCACGTGGTGTCATAAATGAATGTATTATGAGAGGTATTTATTGAAGTCGGACTAAGTAGGACATCACTGAAGGCCTAGACGTTTAATGCACGGCCCGCCACTGCTCAATAGCAAACCTTTACCAATCACAATAGTCACACAGTCCAGTCAGAAAGTTAGAAAGTAACTGTTTTCTGATAAATGTTATAAATCAAATGAAAATGAGGAAGACACATAAAAGTGTTTGGTGTAATACTTTAACACATTGTGGACTGTCAGCTAACTTTGGTTTTAGCAGAAATTTCTATCATTTGGATATAGACATTGGCTAAGTAGGGTCGAAACAAACCTGAACTATTTCATTTATAGTGGGTGAACCAGTAAGTTGGTCAACAGAATGAGGTTATTAGGTCAGAAAAAACCCGAGGTTAGCCCCCCAAAGCCATGCTCATGTTTCAAGACAGATGGCCTCTAATAAGCATTAGCCTGATAGAAAGTGAGAAAAATAGTGTTAAAGCCACTGTAGACTTACTGAGTTTCAAGCCCAATGAAGGATTATGGGTCACACAAAGAATCCATTTGTTTCATTTATAGAATATTTTTAAATACATCTGGAATATTGGGCACCTGGATTTATTTTCACCATAACTGTGTTCATGCAACAAGGGGTTATATTCCAGCTGTGACCATGCAGCACAAGGTTATATTCCAGCTGCGTTTATGTAACAAAAGGTTATTTTCCAGCTGTGGTCTGGCAACTAATGTTGCTACTTGTAGATGATGTCTGAGAATTTTGTCTAAGAATGTTTAAAATCAGTGTGATTGCAGTGTTACAGAATTAAAAGAGCACAATTAATACACGACACGACGAGTGAGTGCAGGGCTCTACACTGAGCATGGTCATGTTTATATGATTATACAATGTGTTAAAGCAGCCTCTGTGGCAGGCACATTGTTGGAGACTATGGCTATTTGTGACTAGTGGAGGGATTTACTGCTCCAGAAGAAGTCGCAGTAACTCCCATTCACTTACGCGTGTTGCAATAGTTTTGTCCAGACTTTGTACAATGGCTTTGCAGAATATTACCTGGTCTCCAATCAGTTCAGTATTCCCAAAACAACGGTAGCATAAAGTTGAAGACTTGGGCATGCGCAGAAGAACTCAACCAGTAAAAAATCCGTTTACATGGTATAATTCTTCTTTCAATCGAGTCGGGCCTCAATCTTCGAATCTATGTGGTTTTTATAGAGAGCATTTTCATTCAGGTTGGACTTTTAACCTGATTCCAATTGGAATATTAGAAATAAAGTAATTGTATTAGCTTACAGTTAGCTTCTAATGGCAAACTATACCTTTTTAATATTAAATATCTTTGGATGTTTCCTTTTGGCCTGCTTTTATGCATGTTGGTAAACCTATCTTCATCCACCCTGTTGCAATCCTCGTGTTGGATCAGATGATGTGTTGTTGTCACTGAGGTCCATCTGCATGCCCAGGGCTGCAGATGAATGTGTTTAGCCAGAGCTTTGCCACTGCAGGGCTCTACTCTCCTGGTCCTGCCACATCTGAAGCTCTGTGTGGTTAGCGTGCTTGGATAATGGTGCAACCAATACAGCGTTTAGGCTGTTTTTCAGTACAGCATGGTAGAAGTTGTTAGGGTGGTAACAAGATCAAAATCTGGCAAGTAAAATAGTGCGCACACACAACAATACAAGTATATTAGGCATAGTGAGATACTGTATTTATATACATATTTCAAAAAGATATGAATAAAAATCTAAAATATGCAAGCTAGTACAACTGCTGAAAGTTAAATACTAAGCGCAACCTTCTCAAACCTAAAAGCATAAAGCACCACTAGTAGACACTGTCAAGAGCTGTGTTCATAATTCCAGGCCTTTTCCAAAATGATTCCTTCCTAAAGGCCAATGTGTCTCAACAGAACGGGAAGAACGTTTGAATTCCTTTAGGCTATGGAAAATAGAGGAATTAAAAGATTTAGATGAATTCAGATCTTGGGTGATGGTATGTTATTCTCTTTCTAACCCTGTGAAAACACTGTTTTCAGTGGAAGTATTTGTTGTCACTCTCTAAACCTGTAATTTGTTTACAGTTCAATTTGCCACAAATTTGGTGGTAATGTAAACACTTAAAAAATAATATGTATAAGTTGAGTATTATTTAATTAATTGTGTGTGATGATTATCATTGGTGTTGCTGTTAACAGGAACAAAGAGATAGTGCTGTAAGATTCTGTAGCTTGTCTGGTGTTATTATGAGGTCCTTTTTATGAGCCAGGGCTGCTTTTAGGTGGCTCGTTCCCGAGGTCACATTGAGCTCTGCAGGGAGATGCTTTCTAGCCCTACTGGAAGTCGTTCCGTGGAGAACAAGTGGTTCTTGTTAGTTGTGCGTGGGGGAAAAATGGCTGTAATTGAATCTAAAACCATATGCTTCTTATTTGATGTGCCTTTTCTGCCTTTAAAAAAATAAAATGTTATCTTGCTAATTTTAGTATAGCCTGTACAAATCAAAAACAATGCTTGTTCTGTTTTTATGTTGTAATATAACTGAATGTCAAAAATATTCAGCTTTTTATTAACTTCTATGTTTTTTTTAAAAGTTTTTCGTTTCAATTAATGTGGGCAATTTATGATGTTTGAAATACTGTGTCTGTATATTGTGGTGGTTTTTCTGCCTCCAGAAGTGATTATGCAGTTAGAGCACTACCAATCTCCATGTGATCTACAGCACATGGTCTTATCAGACCTCCCTTTTTTATCAACCGGAGGCTAAAATTGTTATGCTGCCTTGGGAGACAAGAGGAACATTCGCTCTTCCATGCAAGAATTCTTAGCTCAGCTGTGTTTCCATTGCTAAATACAATTTCTTCTTAACTTAGTACAATTAGAGAAGGGCAAGTGGGTTGACTGAGTTGAAATATGGGCGTTGAAATACAGTATGGGCCCTTCGAAGATATGTGGGGAGACAGGAGTTTAAGTGTTTACTTTGGCTGTGCTCCAACTAATGACATAACTGTGAATTCAACCAAATAAGATTATTTTTCTTAAATGGTGCATTGTTTCTTTTCTTTTCCACTCTGCGTTTACTTGTTTACTTGGTCGTTCGTTGACTGAAGCACTTATTTCTCAACATTTTTGCACTCTCTGTGCTTCAGTGAAGAAGGCGGTGGGATTAGAAATATCTTTTCGCCTTAGAGAGCAGACGATATGTCAAGGCAATGGGAACTTGACTATTCTGTCCCTTTGTAGTGTGTGAGAACAGTACAGAAAAGCCTCTACATTTCCGCAACATAATACATGCTTTGCATCGGGGCGCACTTTCCCCTTAGGCCTTAAAGGTTGACCTGCAGCAGTTCTTTGTTGCCTGATTTTTTCACAAAACGTGTGTGACCTTCTGCTCTCCAGGAAGGCCATAAGTCATAACCTGAGCGGTCATGAGCTTGACCCAGCGTGTCAAACACGTCAACCAGAGTTAAAAACGTCGAGAGCCGACTTGTGTCCTAACCTCAGCCCCCAAGACAGTGCCACCCCAGTGTTCTGTCGGTGACCTCCCACCTTTAAACAGGGCACATTTGCTCCTTACAGGGTCATTATATGATTATCCTCACCATGTAATTTCCCACACGAAACTCCGACCCAGCGAGTTGAGGTAAAGTTGTGTATTTAACAAGGCTTTAAATCCTAACAAGTTGTCTCTTTCACTCCAAACAGTCACAGCTGCACTTGGTTACGTGTTTATTCTTGACAATAGCTAGACTGTCTCGGTCTGCTGGAAATGTTGATAGCAGTCAGGATGTAAATGAATGCGTTGTTTATAAACCGCGGCGAAACGTTTTCACAAGCCGCCTCAACTGAAATTACAGCTTGCCGGAGCCTTTTTGAAGCAACACTACCGCGCTGACGCGATGTCCGTTCCGTACCCTTCCACCCCCACCCACCGTCTCTGGCTCTGTGTTTGTGCGAAACTCAAACAAAGACCACGTCACCTTGCATACCTTTGCACACACTGTAATGGATGCATTTCCACTGCCACCGGAAGGCACGGTTCTCCGGGAACAGCTCGCAGAGGGAGGGATGTTTCACTGTGGAATCGACCGGGACATTCCGTTAGTCACTCCCAGCAGGGAAAACCTTGTTGCGAGGCTTTTCAGCGTCGAGGTGTGAGGCGGAGCACATGCTGAAAAACAGGTTCCAGGTTAATAAATGGAAGGCCTGGCTTGGAAAGTGTCTCCTTACTGACAGAGGATCGTGCTTTTTTGTCTTGAAACGTGAGACGTCTCGTCTCAGCCGCTGCCAACTTCTCGGGGACACTGACTTTTAACACGGAGGGGAGGGTGGGATGGAGGGGGAGAGAAATGGGTGGGGGGCAGAGAGATTTGTTACAGGGGAGGCCTTGAGGGTGACGTGGAGGGATTAAATAGGTTTGGGTAGATGTTGCTGTCTGTTAAAGAGGATTAGAAGTCACATTGAAGGCCTGCTTTGTTTTACATACTGTAAATATAGAGATCAGGCAGAGGAAGGAAGTGAATGGATGTCAGTAATCCTGAATGCAATCCCAATACACACAGTCAAGGGTCATCAATGACCCTTCTGTTTATCAGCAATAGGAGACTGACAGCCTATAATAGAATGGTATGCCAGCATAAGAACAACAAATGTATTGGCACAGCACAGGATTCTGGTTCCAACACATTTAGTGTGTTTGCGTGTGTTTGCACACACAGTCGTGTCCATCTCAGGTGTTAAATGAGCGTGTCTCTCCCAGCGTAACGTTCCCGCGATCCCGCGAGCAACTAATTTCTCCAATGCTGACAAGGCAACCAGATGCATGTACACAGCATGTTCAGCGGTTGTGACAGGGCACCAGAGACCACATACCTGCTTGTCTTGGCCGGAAGCCTCGTCACGTCACATTAATGGATGGAGCCCCATCTGATCTGCTTTCACCGTGGCACTGATGACAGTCAAGGATATGGTGTTCTTGCATTAGCTTTAGCTTTTAGAGTCACGCTGCCAGAAACGGTTCCTCCACAGAGGCCTGCATGCGCCTACATGCTTCACACAGTGAGATCTTTGCTGGGTTAAGCATTATTCTTAACGCATGCTCAAAAGATATTGGCGAGTCATGCTTTAGAAATGCAGCCTTGACTCAGTGCTGGCCGGGACTAGCTTCAGTCACAGCAGGCAGTGAGCATCATTAAGACCACATTAGCTGATAGCATCGTATCACTATTTCTGAAAGCAACATTTGCTTTCCGCATAGCTCGCACCCCGAGCTACCGCCCCCCCCCCCCCCCCCCCCCCCCCCCCCCCCCCCCCCCCGGCCCCGTCCCCTTGGGTTTATCTTATTGCAGAGACAGACGGGACCACTTAACCTGCTTGGCTGGTTGTGTGGGAGGCCATCCTGCCTTGGGGGGGTGGGGTGTACTTCCCGGGTCTGACGACGTTAAGGAAACAATGGACAGAGTTCTCAGCAGTAAAAGGCTTTGATCATCCAACCAGACCAATGGGGAGTAACCAATAGTGCTGCACAAGGTCTGCTGCCCCTCAGTGGAGACTGACGCACCTGGTCTGTCCTTAATGAATCAGGGGTTTGATTAATGCCGCTCGCATTGTGCTGTGCAGTGGGCAGATGTCCGTATTAGCAGTTCCTCTAAATAAGCACAGAAAGCCATCAGAGCAGTGTTCTAGCAGTGGATCGCCAATGAATCAGATGCATCAGATACTAACGCAGATGAATTCAGACACATTATGTTCCTTGTGCTGTAGCAACTGTACTGTTTTAAAAAAAATGAATCTGTCGAGTTGCAGCTGTACAGCCGGACCCGTTTCATTAAACTCTTCAGACTCTTCCATTCACTTATTTTCCTCAGGAATTCTGTCTGCGCTGTGACCGTGCCAATCCCACTTCTTGCCAGAGAGAGCGGTTATCCGTGCTAATGCAAACATGGCTCTTTGCTGTGGAGGTCTCATTTTCTGGCCTGGTCGGCTAGTGAGGTTGTGTGTGTGTGTGTGTGTGTGTGGGGGGGGGGCAATGTCACTCTCATTGAGAAGCAGAGAAGCGCGCCTCAACACATCTTATTCTTATACAAAGGGGGTCTGTGATGTACATACAAATGAGCCCATAATAGGTGGTTGAGCTTAATCTGCCAAACAAACTCTCTCTCTCTGTGTGCTTGTGTGTGTGTGTGGGACATTCCTATAGTAAAGCGTGCAGTTTCGTGAGTTTTTGTGTAAACGTTTGTGTGTGTCTGCAGGCGTGCCCCTGTGTGTTTATTGAAGAGCGGGAACTCAGTACCACCACGTACGTACCCCACCCGACCCCAATCCCACCATCATTCCCTTCTTAATCATCCATACCCTCCGAGTCTCAGGCCTGGGAAAAGCAAAGCTGTGTTCATATTCCCTGTGCATGACCTGAAAAACATGGTGTATGGAACAGGAAGCAATTGGTGCTAATTATCTTGCTTTAATCGTGGGGGGGGGGGGGCGGGGACAACTCCGCTATTGCTGCCTTACAAGTCTAGCTTGTGTTCTCAATCTACCCCCACAATAATTAGTTTGTTATTAAATATAGAGGGTTCATTGTTCCTTAGTTAAACTGGGAAACCAATGCATTTAGTTAACACCCACCAGTCATTTGGAACTGTGACCAACTGTTAGACTTACTTGCTAGGCTCAACCTATGCTGATACAGAGGTCTGATGTAGCTTTGTCTTGTGCTAATAGCTAACATAGGGCAAGATACAGTAGATGTATCAAGGAATCGGATATGTCACTGCAACAAACAGAAAAAACAAATACGTTTTGTGTTATAATAATGAATGATTATTATTTATAAAACAATTTGTCTACCTCTAGTTCATGCTTTCACTTTGTAATAGTTTGTAGTATGTTTTAAGTTCTGCGAAACTAACAGTGTCTCACACCTGTGTGTAGAATGTAATACCATGACTCTTCTGTCCTTGCTGCCTTTGATCTGATCTCCAGCAGCTTTATTGCCGAACACGTTGATCCACCCAGTCTCTTCCTGTGTAAGGCTGCATGCAGTCTTTTATGTGTGTCTTACGTCAACCCCTAGTTATCGCTGATGGTTTATCTGGTTATTTAAGAAAAATCCAAAAATGTGCTAGTGTGCATCTTCTTCCATTTATTGTGGATGGAGAACAGCCACCAATTACTCTATTTTGCAGTGCGTCTCCATGTGTGGAGGCTCTGACAGCCACCCTAGTTGTCACTGCATGTTTCCCTTTGTCTCTCCCGTGGGAGCTCAGGGGATCTAGGCATGCCTTTGAAAAGCATAGGCCCTCTTCCAATCAAGTATAACTAGCATCTGCTAACAGGAACTAATCAATCATATTCCCGGTTAACAGACTGCAAGGAACCAGGACCTTTATTGTCAGGGCAAATGCTGGGTAGTTTTATTTGATAGGATTTTATTAATATCTTTTTCTATTTGAGTGTCCAGTTGGGGGGAAAAAGCCATTGTGTTTTGCAGCTGGGTAACAGACCAGGACAGTGTTGGTGATTGTATTCTACTGCAATGCCAAGAGGGAATGAGGAGGTGGGGTGCCCTCTGATTGGTTGACCGTATCGTAAAAGCAACTGCCAGTTCTTCCATGCTGTCAAGACCAATAAGCTCTGTATGTGTTCCCTGGTATGGGTCCTCTGCTGGAACAGTTAGGTCCTCGGTCTGCCTGTTTTCACTCAGTAAACCTACAGGGGAGAGCGTTGCTTAACTTCCTGGTATTTGCAATGAGATGGTAATTTCTCCCGCACCTTTAAGACGTGGACTATTAATGTAACTGAAGTTGAAGCACGGGTAGACCTTGCTTGTGCCTGTGGAAACACAATGTTATGTTTTGACCACCAACAGTGCACCGCCAGTGGCCCATGTGACCACCTTGACATAGTGTGTATTGCAGGCAACCACAAGCTACAACTGTATCTGTGTATCCCCAAGATTAAAATATGCCCAGCTTTGTCTGGTGAAAGACCCTCGACCACGCCATCGCTCGTCCTTTTTTAGACGTGTGGGGGTCGAGGACCGAGATGGGGTTATGGGACGGGCGGTGTGTGGGGGTTGGGGGGAGGGGGAATTTGAGACTTTGTTCTGTGAAATTCTGTTGCCAAGAATTCCCGAGACCTCTCCACTGCATGTCTGCTCCCCGTCAACATGCCGCGCTGAGCCAGGCAGAGCAGAGGCAGCGCAGGAAGAATCGGCGGGATTTAGCGGATACTAGCCCCCCATACCCACCACACACTGAGACCTACTGTGAAAGATGAGCTGACAGCCCCAAATTAATTTGCCGTCTGAATGAATCACCTCTTCGTTTGAAATAACCCCCCCCCCCCCCATGTCTCTACCCCCTGTCTCGCCCCCTTATTCATGTTGTACATCCCTATCAACTGACCAAACCCTTACTCCCAGTGTCCTGGATGTCTGAAAAGAATATTTTAGCCTCCTACTCCTCTCCATTTAATTAAAAAAAGGGATAGAGTGCATGATAGTGTTGGGAGTGTGAGAGCCACCCTCTTTTGGGAACACATTGTACTGTAGATATGTGATCCACTTGAAGAATAAACTGATGACTGGATATGCTGTTGCTGTGTTATATTGTGGGAAGTTTGGCCTGGTTTGAAAGGATTAAAACAAATATTATGATCAGCAAATGTGTATTTTTACACCCACACGTTTTGTTGTAGAATTCCAGTTATTTTATGTAACGTAGTGTGGCAATGTTTAATCCAATAAAACGGTGCTTAAACTAATTGCCGGGGATCATCTTGTCAAAGAGAAATATTCCTACCGCCTCAACCTGTCCGCTTGTCGTCAGGGGCCATTACGTTACTTTGTTAAGCCCACTCGACCGCACAGCTTCCACACAGGATGCATTGAAGGGAAGCGCGGCCTTTCCCATCCAAGGGATCTGACTCTGGGGCTTTATTAAAATGTCACGGAGAAAGACCTTTTCAAGGGAGATAACAGGGAGACCGTGTGTGCACGATAATGGCAGCAGCTCGGCTGTCTCATCCCTCCTCAGAAGCCCTGCCTCACTTTTACGTGCGCTAGCTAGCGTGCCTGCGCTGAAGGGCTGACACTATCGCTAGCTGGCTGCAGGAGCGGTGCCAGGCTGGTGCTTCTCAGGCTGCATGCCCGGCCCTGTTCCCCTTACATACTGGATACGTCGTTGCGTACAGTTTCACAGGAATTTCCTATGGAGCGTATGCAGTAGCGTCAGGTGAAAGGCTACGTACGCGTTGAAACACATGCAGTAAAAACGCATGTGTAAACGTGACCTGGCTGTACCTAAAATAAAGTTGTGGTTAATTTCATTGGCGAAATTCGTACTTTTACTGAATTAATAATCATATTTCCCCTCGAGCAATGTCAGTTTCATTCAGGTACCAACTGTAATCAGAAGGAGTTGTCACGTAGAATGTTATATTGTGGTTGCGATTAAAAACTATGCAGCAAATATGCATACAGTATGTAAGGGGCGTATGCCGATTCCCCACTACATATCGCAAAACGCCGCACTCCATTCATGTTTATGGGACTCTGGCGCAATGCATGTTGGGGTGTGTTTAGAAGATGAGGGGGTGAGGAAAAATATATATATTTTTCAAATTCAGTGAGGGGCTGCATCGCCACAGCCAACTTGCTTGCGAGCGGAAGCTCTGGCTGTATTTGTACAGCCGTCTAGTAAGATAATGCCTTGCTAACATAATGAATACTGTTTTCTAGTGTGTTATAAGCATAAAAAAATATTCCTTTACAACTAATCTCTTAGTTACACTAATATTGAGCTTGTGGATCAGTACTCTGATAGAAATAAGTGTTTATCAAAGTTTACTATTTTCACCTCTGAACAAACAGGAAAATACTTAGTTTAGAGTGTGGTTGCAGTCTAATTAATATTTATTGCACACGTTAGTGAAAATGTATGCTGTTTATTAGACGTATTTATAGAGCGTTCTATTTTCCACAGCAGTCTATCAATCATTCGTATCCAGAAATAGCATACACGCCCACCTGCGCTGGCGTTACGCTGCTCATCCAAGGAGGTAAGGCGCTGGTCCGGTGGCTCTTTCCTTGAATGTCCATCATTGTTTACATCCCCCCCCCCCCCTCCCTCCCAGCCCGGGGGAACCAGAGGCTGGCACAAGATGGCCAGGGTTCAGGAACTGTGTGCACCCAGAGATTAGCAAGGCATGGCAGGATCCCTGATAACTGACACCCTCCATGCAGGCATCTGAGCCACTCTCCAGTCCCGCTAAAGACCACAGCCACAAAGGCGCCTTTCAGCACTCTGCGCGGCGGCGCTAATCCCCTTAGCAGAGAAAACTCGGGCCACCGATAGCATCTAAATAACTGCTCAGTAAATGTTATTTGCTTGAATTAGCTGTATAGTGTCTCTAGACGGCAGTGGATTGCATTGCAGCGCGTATAGAAATATTTATCCCTGTTGTGATTTCTCTTGATGTGCTGCTGTGCCTGCGGTTACTGAGCCATGCGGAGACGGTCGGCTATTGGCTCCTCAGACCTTGGGGGTTTGGGTCACTTCAGCACTGCAGCTTTGTCTGTGGCATCCTTAACATTCATGGGTTAGCATTATTATTAAGAAAACCCACTTATTGAACAACATAAAACCAGCATTTGATCATTATTGATGATGATTATCTGAAACGATTATTATCTGAAACGTAAATACTGTAGAAAAAAACAGCGGCAAAAGTTGCCAAATCTATTTTACAGTGCGTAACATCATCTATCTTGTTGCCTTGGATGGTTGTTTAAAGATTGGGGGGGTGGCATCGCAAATAAATTACCCATAATTGACCTTTAACCTCCCAAGAACCAGCTCCTCCTGTGAGGATCACTGTCTCCCTGGGTGTTTCCATGGAAACCACAGACAGTAGATACCGCCTGGACACAGGGGAATAGTTTTGCTGGGAGTCTCAAATTGGCTTGCCTTTTGTTCACCTCAGACATACAATCCAGATTACAGATGATCTGCAGTTTCACTATTAAAATGTCATTAAGTGAAGATGTTTCTTCTAACCCAATTATATGGCACTGTAGCAGCCAGTGATGTAATAACCAATAATGTAATAACTACTAATAACGTTATTGATAAATTATAATGTAATAAAAGTCAGTAATGTAATAAAATGTATAAAAAATATAATAAAATCTTTGAACAAATAACACTTGTTGCCCATTGTACTGTATAATAAGGTCTTACATTATTGACTGGGTATTCAATATAGTCTGGGTTAATAAAATATTAAATTTTATAATCTTAGCCGATATTGTAATAATATAGTAGGGCTGTCCCGAATACCATTTTACAGGTTTCGAATACTTGGTATGGTATTGGAATGGTATTTGGAATGGTATTGGTACTTGGAATGGTATTTCCGAACGAGTATTCGAATACTCTTTCTAAAAAAAAACATTAAAAACACTCAACTATAATTAGGAAAAA
>JAODOY010002604.1:0-12052 GCA_025399855.1 Forbesichthys papilliferus | reverse complement strand
CATCATTTTCCAGCACTGCCTTAACCCTCTTGGGCATGGAGTTCACCAGAGCTTCACAGGTTGCCACTGGAGTCCTCCATTTTAACATAGTAGTATATGGGGATTGACTTTCTTTTGCAGCTAGCCTCAAGCGGCCATTGGATGAACTGCTTGGCATATCCACGTTGTATTCACTTCTCAGCACCGGAGGTTCCCGCTTGATTGACATGACACACACACGCGCGCACACACACACACACACACACACACATGCAGAAAGCTCACAGCAGCGTAATAAGACACCTATAGGCAGGGTTACAGGAACACGTTCGCTCCCAGCGTCACACCAGTGCGTGTATACTGCGGTTGCTCGCTGCCCATAGATACCTGTTTTATCCCATAGATACCTGCTTTATCGTGGCTATCCGTCTCCAGAACTGGCCTATTACCCAGGCCGCGGGGGAGCGCTTAGAGAGTAACACATATAGTGGCCCTCGTCCTGTGTTATATGTGTTATGGATGCTACTGTACTCCACTGTACTCTCCCCCTGGTGCCTGGAGTCACAGCAACATGCTTCTGGGACTTCCCTGTTGAATGATTGAAGTGCACATAGCACAGTGTATGAACTATCTTTTTTGTTGTTGTTGTTGTGTTAAAGTTGGATTTTGAAACAACGTTTTGGACTCATTTAATGAGGTGTGTTAATAAATGAGGTGGCGCTATTTTGCTGGCATGTTTACGAGTCGTAATTTCCTCTGACGATAAAAAACCAAATGGTTTATAATGACTTTATATCGAATCACTTTCGAGACAGCGGCTGAAAATGAATCTTAACAAAAGGTTGCGTTCAAACATGGAATCAACGTTGTGCTGTTTTCAAAGAAATTAAAGGTTTCAATCTACACGTAAAGCAAATGACTCCCTCTGTGCCTACATCAATTTATTTATATATTTTATGACGTGCACAGGTGGTAAATACAGTCTGACGTGTTACATTTTCTCTCTGTGAAGGCTGACCCGGTTTATATGGGTTCTGCTTGAACTAAGGGCTTAATTAAGCGCAAGCATCGTTGTGGCTTTCAAATGATATTCCTCCCTCTGTCTCGTTTGCGTGCCATCGACCAGCCTCTCCAACCGTATCACGGTGGCTGAGCGGGGTCACTCAACGAGGGCCGTTGTTGTTGGGGGGGAAGGGTTTAGCTGCCCCAGACCAAGACCACTGACATCGGAATGAACCAAGGCCCACAGAGAGGCACGGGAGGAGGGGAGGAAATGATGAATGCTGCATGGCCAGCTGGGAGCATCGGGGCTGCTAAACTGGGCGGAGCCTCTTAGCATAGAGAAAAATGAGTTTCACACTGCCTTAGGCTACATGGAAAGGGTTCCAAGTTGCCGTGGTCTTGTATGTCACACGCGCTCTGCGCCAGGCGTGAATGTGCACAGTCATTTAAGATGTCGACGTCTCACAGCAGTAAAGTGACAACGCAGGGGTTTACGGGTGAAAAGTGCAGACGACTCAGATGTCGGTGACATGCCATCCCGTCCTCCAGCTCCGTGCCAACCGCATGCTTGGCATGCTCTGGAGCCAGTAGGTGCTAGGCAACACCACCCCCTCCCACCCTTCCCCCCGCACATGTAGCTAACAGGGCTGGTACTAATAACCCCCCGTCCACACCACCACCAGTCAGAAGCCTATCTAACACAGACGGACAGGGGAGGGGTTACCCCAAAGGATGGGGAAGAAGCTGCCTGGTGTGATGCAGCACTAAGTCCATTAAGCACCGAGGTGAAAGCCTGGAGCTTTGAGCAGGCCTTGGCCCCTTAGCCGCTTGGTAATTAAGCAGGCTCTGCGAAGGTCTTCCTTCTGCCCTGCTGCTGCCGAAATAATGACTTTCCTCCACGGTTTATCCTGCAGGACCCCTGGGAAGGCTCCAGAGATGAAGCTGCAGTGGGCCATTAGTACGAGGAGCTAAACTGGTGGTTTCTGTGGGCCTGAATATGCCATATTGCCCCGTATGAGTGCAGGGCCTAGGCCCGACCTGGCAGTAATTATCGTTCAAATACCCTCCTGCTGGGACCATCAAAGCCTCATAAAAGCCTGCTAAAAGTAGATACTTATTTTGTTTGCTCTACAACTGCATTAGTGTATGAGATGACACAGAACACTTACTTGTTAATACATTAATAAGCACTACCTTTTTATTAAATTGTGGAATTATGTACTTACTGTATTTATCACAACAAATAGCAGTACTATTATTACATTTGGCAATTATAATAAGTGTATATGCCTATCTCAACTACAAGCAAAAGAAAGCATATCACATAATTTATATCATAATGCATACATTTGCATAATGCAGTGAAGAATTAATCTAGAGTCACTCTGTCCATCTCTCAGACTGGTAATAACTCGGGTCCAAGTTGACTCAAACCATCCAGCCCAGCTAACACGAGCATTCTTAGTAAAATGGAAGAGGCTTTCACTCTCGCTGTCTAATCAGTGGGAAAGTGCTCCACGACCAGATGTCTGGTTTGGTACGTGACGGTTTGGTAGGTGATGTTTTGTAGCGTACACGCTCTCGCCCCTCCGCACATTAGACGATGGGACCAGTGAAATGGTCCCTCATGATAATTGGCGTTCTAAATAAGACAACAGAATGCTGTACACTGCACAAGAAGCAGCCATTCTTATTCTGCAGTGATACAGTGTCTATCGAAGCGGAAAGTACTGATAGTGTCAATGTGCATTTAAAAAAATGGCACATAACAAGTTGTTTAGAGCTAAAGCCTACAAGAACAGAGGTGAAATCATAGTGGTGGAAACAGGAAAAGCTAAGAGTGACATTTAAAATGTGGACACCTTTTGTTTTAACTATACAGATCATCATGTATTGCTAACAGTGGACTCACTTGCATATTGATACTTTTGTATCGTGGTGCATTTATATCCACAGCATCATCATTAAATTGACTTCACATACGCGGGAGAGATGTTTAGAATGTAATTGTGTGAATATACAGTGTGATTGGCCTGAATGTGGTGGCATAAGTCATTTCTGTATATTCAATCTGCCTTTGGTGTTATCTCCTCTCAGGTCTGGTGCTGCCATTTTGTGATCTTTCAATCGCCGTCTGTACCCAGGGATATGGCAATTAGCATGATAACGCGATTCTCTCCTCACCATTTATTCTCTGTGCAAAGTCTGCCATGGTCCTCACGGAGGGAAAAACAAGACACAAAAACATTGAGGGAGACGAGAAAGGACAATTAGGGGTTTATCTATCTGTCTGTCTCTACTGTATAACTTACTCTTTTTTTCTAATGTATGTTACAGTAAATCAAAATGCATTACCCTTTGCTTTGCAGGTAGATTTGTACCTTTAGCGCTGTCTTTCCCGCCGGACAGAGAAGAAACGGCTAATGACCCATGATGTATTAATTTAATCACTCCAATGTGACCAATAAGTCTCATAATTGCTCTCAATTGCATCTTTAATTATTTGCGGTGTTATCGCCGATTCTAGACGGGTGGGTGGGTGTTTGTGCATCATGAGTTGATTTTTTCTCTTTAAAGGACACAGCAATCAACATTGCGCTGAACAACGGGTTTTGCTAATTACATACCACTGACACTTTGATTCATATTCTAAAGCCTGTGAGTCGAGCACAGCGACAGGCAGACTCTGCATGTGTGTGTGTTACGCTGCAGCAGTTCAGCGGCGACTGTTGCGGCATGCATGCACAGAGGGCATGTTAGTGGCACGCCAGTGAGCTGTCTATCTTTTGTCAGCCATGAAGGGCTCGAGGCCATAAATCACTATCAGAGTCAGACTGAGAGGCACTAGTGAATGATGGATTCGTTGCAGACACACAAATCATTGATGTGCCTCTGCAGGGGAGAAATGTAAACAGCCGTGACGCTGCACACTAGCTAACAGGTGCTAATGGCAGTCCTCAGCGAGGAAATGGCATGCATTCAGATATATGTATGGCAGTTTAATATGTCTCAGGTACCGTGGCATATTAAAGCCAATACATGTTTATGCTCAGTTTTATTTAATGTAAGTTTGACAATATAAAATTGTACTCTGGTTAAGGTGTTTATCAATCAATCAATCAATCAATCAATCAATAAATCAATCAATTGTTTATTCACAATATACATATAAAATATATTTTTATAACAATGTCATATAATTCAGAGGATTTTAGCAAAATAATGCCAAAAGGGCACAAATTAATTCTTAATCAATTTGGAGTTATTCATTAAAAAAACAAAATATTTAAACATACTCAACATACTAAGCCAGTTGAGAAATGTATATTTGCAAAGCATGTGGTTCTTTTAAACTGTGTAATGCATTGTTCATATTGTTATCAGATGGGCCCATGCATTTATATAGGATTGATGAAATGTTGGTGCCAAAAAGGCGCATGTGAATTAAAAAATGTAGTTTTGGCCCTCCTGTAAAGTTAGAGAAATGTCACCTATGCCCCTCTGGTTCTCACCCCTCGATTCATTGTAAATATTGAGCCCTATATATTGCCCTTGCATGGTCTAAAAAAATAAATGACCAAAAACCAATATATTAATATTTCCACATATTTTGACGAAACAAATACTTTTTCTTAATTTGTTATTTTATTTCCGCATTGCAGAAAAATTCAGTGCATGTGTAATTACTGTCATATCCCATAATGGCAATATCGATATTCCTTATCTGCAATATTATTACAAGCAAGCTGTAATTATTGCCTGCCTGCATTTCAAGTCATCTGACATCTTTTGCACTTGATCTATGCATTCCCCAGTAAGGCTAGATGTGCACTTAGTAATGAACTTCACCACCCACCCTGGCAATTAATGGCCAGATATGCAATGGGTAGGAACCAATAAAAGTTTATGGACTTGTGCATGTTTCTTTGCCGAGGCTGGTTAGTGCCTCTTGTTGGGAAATGAGCCCCCATATATTTTAACAAGCTCATTAGAAAGCAGGCTTTGGGCTTCAGCATTTTGCAATATCTCCCCCTTCATGGATGGGCCACAGGAGATATATACAGACGCATTGATGTTGCGGTCATCCGCGGTTCAGTTGCATTCACAGATGGGCTGATGTTTTATGAATGGCGGCAAATTACATGAGCAAAACCCCGATCCTCCTGTAGTCAATTTATCCAAATATAGAGGACGTTAAATGAATTTTCAATGCCGTTTAGCATGGCTCATTGGTTCGTCATTGTGTAAACATCTGTGAGGTTATCCCATCGTAATACAGCACTGACAACCTGAAAGCTTTTAAACATTCTGCGTCCTACTGACATTATGTTACATTACAGTATTTCTCAGTCGCTTTGTTACATTTTGCGATTTAGTCTTAACCGTTGCAAACCTACTTGTACATTTCTCAAAACAATTCGTACAAAAAGCAAAACACAATGTATTACCGGCAAAAGCTTTTAACTTGCTCAAAATCCGTAGTCTATCTCTCAAAAGCAAATGTTTACGTCAATGAACATGTCATTACCATCAGAATGTCAAGTCCTGGTGTCATTGTTGACAAACACAAGGCTCAGTTTTGTCAAAAAGCTTAGTCGTGTTGTCAATATAAAACTGCAATCTGTTGGTATTGTCTGATGTACACTATGGCTACATTTTTTATCACAATTACAATATTTTAAATGCACAAGGCTGCACTCATTCTGTATGACATGTTTACATTTCAACAGCACATAGCTTCATGTGAGATTAGACAGGATTCACATGTATGCTTTTACAGTACTGTACTTGTGGTCTGTCAACAAATTATCGTGTCATTGTCATTCAGAAAGAAAACACAAAACTATTTCATAGCACATTTGCTTAGGTACATTTTTCCACTAAGTTTTACTGTACTGTAACACTTGCAAACCAAATGCATCGTGTTACATACAGTAACAGTACAGTATCTGCAAAAGCTCATAACTAAACAAATGTCCTTAGTCTATCCCTCAAAAGCAAATGTGTACGTCGATTAACATGTCACTGCCACAAGGACAAGTCCTTGTGTCATTGTCTACCAACAAGCTAGTCAAAATGCATGCATGTTCTCAATATACAGTAACATTGCAGTATATATTTTCTAATGTCAACTATAGGCAAATATGTTGATGACAATGATCTAAAATGCCTGTCTGCTTTATATATGCAGCCTTATACACAGTGATATACAAATGCTAGCTTGTTCAAAAGTTTGAATGTAATGACGTAAACAATGAATTAATGCCTAGATGCTTTGGGGGGTAAGACTAATCAACACAGCGCAACATGCCATAAGCAATTGATAATGTAGGAAACAGCAGACAATTGTACATAACCATTTGCATGAATGGACAAAGCATTTGCAATTTGTTCAAAAACAATGAGAAATAGTTTTTATGATGTGCACAAGTGACTTGATGATGTGGAGATTGAACACGTAGTTTTGAGAATTTCAATTCTGATCTGAGAAATACTGTAAGTGGGAGGCAAACACTGTGGTAGCTAAACTAAAATAATTTTGTTTATGTGTGTAGGCGTTACTTACTGCACTGACCATGTCTAAATATGATTTGGATTAGCCGCTGTGCTATGCTATGTGTCTAGACACGGTATGGGACATTTTCTCAGTGTGCCAATATGTGTGTGTATTATTGTATGACTCAATGTTTGAATCTAAGCGGAACTTAATTACGGTGAGCTATGTCCAATTTGTCCAAAGTGTAAATGGCTAAGTGCAACGATGGAAGCCTCAGAAGGCCTCTGTCTCTTCGTTAAGTCCTGTGTTTAGAGCCAAACCTTCCCAGGAGTTGCTGTCCCCATCTACATTTATTTATGCACTTGTTAAGACATTAATTAGTCAAGTAGAGAGCCCAGCCAAACCTCTGACTGCTGGCAGACTGGCAGGCAACTTGAGCACTTCACCACAGAGACTGCCATGTTGTCTTGGGGGAGCCGGTGGAGGCTTGTGAACTTTCTGAGAGATCACTGGTCTTCTGCCTATTCATTTTGTTTGTTTGTTTTCTTAAATTTTGTAAGTTTTAGACCTTTAAGAGACTTGGAACCACTGCTTATACAATTGTGTGTTTTCCTGCACTATGTCAAAAGGGAATATTATAAATAAAGGTGCTTGCCTCAGAAAAATAAAATAAAAAACAGCACTATATTTTTAAAGAGAACATAATATAATGCTCTGAAGGATAGCTTTCTTCTACACTCCAATCTGTCATCCTTGCCTCTATCAGAGGCTGTGACTGCTGCGATAGCCGTGCCTTGGAGTTTGTGGGACTCTTTGCTAGCGTTAACAGTACAGTCTAGCCTTGTAGAGAGAGAAAAAACCCACATGCTTGATTGATGGCCCTCTTGGACTGTGTGCCTGCTCAGGCGAGCCTCCATCTGTTCCACGATCCTTGTTGCCTCCACAATAATCCTCAAAGGAGGGTGATGCAACCATTATCATTTGTTCACGGCACTGGTGTTGCGCTCACAATTGCTGTTTTATGCGGAATGTGTTTGGGTAATTATATCTTAATGTTGTCTGTGATAGTACAGTAGGTAGGCTAATCACCACCCCCCCAGCTTAATTGATCTCATTTGAGACCCCTGGCATGCCTTCAGCCGTCAGCCTTCACGTCGATGGCATTTGTCAGCTGTTACAGACGTAACTCCAAAGTGTTGAACTTTTGTTGCCATCCATAACCCAGGGAACAGACAGACATAGTTTGGTACTGCAGCTTGCCTGATGAATTGTGTACACACAGGGGATTCTGGGAGAGGATTGTCTATCAATCATATATACACGATGGATTAGTCTTCTCTAAGCTAATTTGTTTTGCAGGAGGTTTAATTACACCTAAAAAAGCTTTTTTATTTCTTGTTTCTTTTTTTATCCCTTTTATTTAAGTTACAAGCTGTAGGCCAAGAAAGCATTTACACTGGAACTGGAACTGACTGTCATATGTGCATAATTTGCATGTCATTAGGTTTAGTGAATAGTTGGATCTTGATTTAATCCAGGTTTAGATCAAGTCAACCCAGTGGAAGGATATGTGCTGAGTTGGAGTAAAGTAAAAAGGGTTAACCCAGCCTGCGAGTCACCTCACGTCCTGGGTCAGACCCTTGATTCAGCCAGTTCTTATTGGCAAGTCTGACCACACGGTAGCCATCTTGCTAACGCCTCTAGGTAGTTATAAAAAACGATATATCTAAATGAATGGGGAGAGAGACATAACTGCACTTTCAATCGTCACTGGGACATTAAAACTGCATGAATAAAATCACATATCAAATCTTGCCTAAAACCTTTGGTGACTGCTACAAATAAGATATATTAAAAAGCCATTTTTTCCACCACAATATACTTTTTCTATACATGTGCAAATGTTAGCTTGCAACCAAGTTTGACTTAATAGATTAAGGTCATTATAAAGCAGATGATTGGCTCTTTTCTTCCAACCGCCATATTTGCCGTTACAGACTATAGTTCCATTCAGGATTCTTGTGGCCTGTCTCTTCTATAATGCCTCTGATTCAGCTTGGCTTTGCTATGAAGAGAAATTGGGTTTTGGTACACTGGTTTAGATAAAGGAACCCATTGTTTACGATTGGTTAGGGCAGTTGACTCCCAACCGAAAGGTCCACCCACACAACAGGCATGCCCATTGTCATTATATTTTGAAGTGTAACTGTAATGTTGGTAGTCAAAGCGTTCCCATTTCCCCGGCACATCAATGCTGACATGAGATCACAGGTCACTAAAGGCGGCAAATGCCAACGTTTGTATATTTGTAATAGTTGTCATTTTAGAATTAAAGGACAGTTACATGACAGCTTACTTTCAAATATATCCATGAAAAGCAAGTATGTGAGCTCACACAAAAAAGTTTTCTCTTTGGGTATAATAAGCTGAAAATGTTTATTATGTTATCCCGTGAAGAAAGAATAGACTGAGATCAAATGATTACCTTCAAACATCTTGTTCAGCACATCATGCGTACGGCTGTTTGTTTCAGTTTAGTGTCGTGCACGCTCCTATAACACAAACAACCCACATAATGTGGTGGATCCAATTAAAGACAGCTTTGTTCTTAGTCTCTAGTAGTTGTGTGATCTTTCTCTTCACCAGTAACTATTTCAAAACATGAACACTATAGTTACGTGTGCAGGTCCAACGGTAGAATGTTAACCTGAGAGGTGATTGTAGAGCGATTGCAGAACGTATCTCTATAGCCAACTATTGAGTTTACCGTGTCTATGTAAACATGGAACCCATTCACCAGTAAACAGTGCAGTGGGTTCCCAC
Source organism: Forbesichthys papilliferus (assembly GCA_025399855.1). Lineage (NCBI taxonomy): Eukaryota > Metazoa > Chordata > Actinopteri > Percopsiformes > Amblyopsidae > Forbesichthys > Forbesichthys papilliferus. The sequence continues at coordinate 2,751 of JAODOY010002604.1, read as the reverse complement.
ACACACAAACACATGCCCCTCTCTCGCCAGCTCCTCGCCACATTCAGGTAGTCCCTAAGGAATACTGTGCAGGGGGGGAGAGACTGTCAGGGGCCGTTATCGCTAGCAGGAACTCGGCTTATGAAAGTTTGATGGGGACTCACATACTGCAAATAGCCACCTTCTATCTGCCACCTGTGCTTAGCTGAGGTAGAAATGCCTGTGTGTGTGTGTGTACATTCTATGCATGTCAAAGAGGGCTCAGGTGTTTGCTATATTTACTATGCCATGCAGTGAATGGGTTTCTAAATATGATAATAACCCACAAGCAGCCTACCGACACACAGAAAATATGTATGATAAATGACGGAACATTCATGAAGGAGATGCAATTTAACGGCTGGTACATTTTCACCGCGCACCACCTTCCCAGGGTGAGGCTCGCTGATAACATGCAAGGCGGCGCCTGCGAACATGTGAGCGGTTTCCAGAGCGACGCTACTGTACCCCAGACGCTGGGCATTGTGGGGAAAAGGCCGTGGGGAGCGTCTAGCTGGCCCCAGATGATGAATGGTTCTTTTAACTGTGGCCGATGGCTGTCGAGTCCACCTCAGACAATGGTCCAGTGTTGTGGTGGAGACAAACATGGTGACTTCACAATGGCCCACCATGTATGCCATATTGGTTAGCAGCGGGGACTTTTGTTGTAGTTGTTGTGGTCCGCCAGTCCTCACAGACATGTGACTGATAGACTGGCGAGGTCAAGAGCATAAGGACTGGCTTCATCTGGTGGGTCATACAGCAGGGTATGCCACACAGCTGAGTCGATCCAGTTGACGACCGTATTCCCTGTTCATGAACAGCTTCATTCAGTCTCACTTCTAAAGTTTTTCTCTTGGAATTGCTCGGTATTTGTCTGACTGCCTGTCTGTCTTAATAGTCCAAGCATGTTGACTTATTTGAATTCTGTTTGTTTATAATATAATAATATATAATAATGTAATAATAATAATAATGTTTACTTATTTTAATTATTTGAATTCATCAGCCAGTTGACGATATTAAATATTTACAGTGTGTTTACCCCTATTATAAAGTAAGCAGCCTTTGAGTGATTGAAAATCAATGCATCATAGCAACAAAGTAATGCTTTTCACTCCCTGTTCATTGGCAGGTTACATTAGTAGTTCCAACAAGTTGCTGTTCCTTGACAATCAATATACTGATGTTGTGTTATCTTAGTAGTATTTGTCTGTCTTGTACTCATTGTGAGAATACATGTATTTAAGTGTTCTTAGCAAGACACACGATAATTGTCTGAAGAAGAAGCCTCTTAAAATGCAAAAGGATTACTAACTTAATGTTAATCAAACAAATGATAGTGAATTCTGCTTTATTCCTGCTAAATAGGGTAATTTAAAACCCAGTGCTTTTAGAGACAAGTAACTCTTATAACTAACTTGCCGATCATTGCACTCGGCAAAAGACTGTAGCAACCTAATTTGAAAATAATGCACAGTACAAGAAGTATGACAATGTGTTTCTATATACAGTATATATACAGTGTATACATACTATTTATAGAGACACAACAGGCAGTCCCAGCTGGCTGAACATAAGATAATACTCATCAGAATCAGAATTGTCTTCGCTGCCAGCTGCTTGTGTGTGTGTGTAGGTGCGTGTACAGCACAGTAGACGTGTGTGTGTGTCGGGTGGCGCATGATGTCCTACAAAATGTGAACGCCGCCACGGTGACCTAAATCAGGAGAGCTCAGACAGATAGCTGGAGATTAACCAGGGATCAAGAGGATCTCTGGCCTGGCAAACAATACTCAGTGGCATACCCCATGCCCCCACCCTCCAGAGACCCTCATGGCATGCATTCCCACGTCCTCTATGTTACTTCAGGCTGGCAGAATACACGATTCTGATTGGCTGAAGGGTGTCCACTGTCTTTCAGCTAAATGTACTATCTTTTAATTAAAAGAACCACAGTCATACTGGCATTCTACACATTGTGCATGTGTCCCCCCCAACAAACACACACACACACGTCCCCCCCATTTCAGATAAACTTTCTTCATCCCGTTGGCTACTTGGTCATCATGGAAATTGGCCTCTGTGCTTTATGGCGCTGAAGTCCAAGCCAGGTTTCAGAATGAGAGATGTTTTTTTGTTCATATTCCTTCACTGAATGATTACAGCTATTGCATTGCAGTTCAATTTAATGAAATTGCTTTCATGATTTGATTTTGAGTCATGTGTGTCCATGAGGGCATACGTGTGTGTGTGTGTGGGAGGGTTTAACAGAGATGGCCATTAATCCATGATTGATTGATTGAATCTCCCCAACTGTGGCTCCTTTGCTCAGTGTGTCAGCATGTGTGTGTGTGTGTGTGTGTGTGTGTGTGCGCGTGCGAGACAGGTTCAGAGTGTGGTCTATGATTGCTTTGTGGTTAGTTCCATCCAAGGAAATGAAACCATTTGTTTGTGATATTCATGTGTGTCTCTGCTACGCTGGGCCTCATATATCCAAGGCAGGAGAGGAGCAAGAATAAATGAGTGCATACAGGGTGAGGAGACAACAGGAGAGAAACAGTCAGGAGACGATGGGATTTCATCCCATGTGTTTGGAGGCTGTTGTAGGTCTTGCTCTGAATAGCAGGTTATCCTCAAATCACGCAATTCCCCAAAGGTGTGTGTGGTTATATATATATATACAGTGTGTGTGTGTGTGTGTGTATGTGTATATATATATGTATATATATA
>JAODOY010002603.1:0-12052 GCA_025399855.1 Forbesichthys papilliferus | reverse complement strand
TACGCTAGGTTACAAAGGGTGCAGGAGGAATCGCTCCTAAACTACGGTATATAACATTAGTTATCTACGTGATGAGGGGTATACTAATGGGTCTCTACACTATCTCCCTTCTCCAAACTTAACACCGGTAGTCAACCGACCGCCCAGCTTGACTCTCTCGATGTACACAATAACAACACAATTTATACACAACGCCAGTATCTGATTGGGCCCAATCAGACACAGCCGCGCCAGTCTCCGGACATCACCGCCGGGGCGCACACTCCAACGTGACGTCACTTGAGGGTGGAGACAGGAACACCTACATACACACAAGAAGCACATACCACGACACACACATCCTACCGATAGGAGTGGGGGTCGTAACAACCACACATTGGAAATGTATTGCGAAGGCTAGGGTATTGTTGTTTTGAGCAGTGTTCGACCACTTAATGTTCCTCTTTTAAGGATTCAAAGCTGTGTAGAAGTACCAGGGTTTTATTTTTTGGGGTTTTTTTGCAAGGGGAGAGAATGGTGAGATATTTGGTTAATTTGACAAAACGTGTATTCCCTTACAATCGCTTACTATATCTTTGACTCAAACAGCAGCGTGATACCTGCAGCCTAGAAATGGCCAAGCACAAGAGTAGAGCGGGAGCTTTGTGCCATATTTTATTATACGTCTTCCTAGTTTTACTGGGTTGTAAAAATTAAATAAAAAAAGAACTTCAAAATAATTTCCATAAATAATTGATAAAGGTTTCTGTTTAATTGCAATAGGTTACCTAGTACAATTACTTCAGATATATCTCTCTTGGTCTGTGCAGGTGCATCTGCTCCAAATTGAAAAGTGATGAAAAGGCCAAGCAGATGACAAAAGATGAAACCTTGTCCTTGTCACCATGCTCAACTAACGGAGAGGCAGAGGAGGAAGATGAGACGAATGCAGAAACTCAGAAGAGGACTTCTGAGTCAAGGGAAGGTGTGTCCACCAATGAAAAACCTAAAAAAAAACACAGAGCTTCAAACGAGGATGAGTGGATGAAGGTAAAGGAATCCAACAAGGGAAGTTCTGAAGAAGTCTCCTCCACATCAGTAAAGACAGAGATGGACAAGCAAGGGCACACAGAGGAGTCTGCTGTCTCCTCTACATCCTCCGAACCTCCTGTGAAGCACCTGGACAAGGAGACCACACCAGAGCAGGAGGAGGTATGGGAGGAGCCTGATCATTAGCTCCCATTGTTTGTCTGTTCAACTGCGTCGCCTGAAGTTGAGATGGATTAGTTTAACTTTGTAACCACTGTAAACTAAACAAACACTAAACTAACTAACAGAATAACATAGAATTAGGTGTGAATGTCTGCAGGTGCGTTTACTGAATGTGTGTTGCATGCTAACTAAACTAAGAAACAAAACAAACAGCAGGTGTTTCTCAATGTCAAGGAAGGATCCTTAGCGGCTGGATTTCAAGGATTCTACGTCATCAAATCTCGACAAAGTACCGTTCTAATGTCTAGAATGCTTTATAATTCTACCAAGGACTCAGTCCTTCGATCAGAGGATTTTGAAGGATGCATGTGCATCCTTCGCGTACTAAAAATACCCACAATCCTGTGCGAACGTCAGAAGAGATGTTTAAAAATTGTGCAAAACGAAACCAACAACAATACAGTACGATCCATTGTTTTTTCAACTGTTATTAAAAAACGAAACACACGGTTTAATTAAGCATAATGATTTTGAAGGCTGGACTTTTTTTGAATGACATCACCTTGCACACTATCTAGGCCGTTCCATTACGGGTTCTTCGAAAGTCTTTCCTAGCCTCAAAAGACCCGACTAGGAAGGCACTTGGAAGGATCCGACCTACCAAGGAAGCATCCTTGACATTGAGAAACAGCATGTGTGGTGCCAGGAGGGTCACAGAGACAGTGGCTGTATCCCAATTCAGGGGCCGCGTCCTTCAATGGCTGCATTCGAAGACCGGTTGCGTCACAGCAGCGCGACTAGGCCGTCTCATTTCGAAGACTGCTTCGAATGCGGCCGAGAAATGTAGGCTTCTTTTGCAAGGCCAAGGATCCACCAACTGGTGTATCCTTCGCGGCCCCTGAATTGGGATACAGCCAGTGTGCTGCAGCACACCTATATAAGTGACATGCCCAGGTGCACTTCATTAGCCTAAGTAAGGCCCATACAGCCAATAAGGACCACAGGTCTGCTAAAACAAAGTAGGGCCGTCACACCGGCCACTGTGCGGCGCCAGTCGCATGCAGTGTGTCCGGGGTTTTACAGTAGGTAAACATTTAAAGGGCAACTAAACGCCACGTTCTAGAGAAAGTGCATCCACCATTGAGATCATATCATGTTGAAAAATGAGTGCAGATTAACACTAAATCACACTGCAAAAACTATATCTAATTTGTGGGATCTTGTTTTTAGATCATATAAATGCCTTATCTAGACACCTAAATTAAGCAAATCTGCACTTAATTTAAGAAAGCTTATTAAGTGAATTTCAGTTACCTCACTGGCAGCCAAAGCTCATAAATAATATATTTGCACATACTATATTTGATAGGGCATTTTTTGCAGTGCAGTATAACAACTTTACACAATTTTATCAAGATAGTAACCTGAATCATTTAATGAAAATGTAAAACTTTCAACTAAAGTATTATGCAACATAATTACTCATTTTAATGTATGGTAACCACATTCTGCTTTAAACATCTAGTTACCCGAGGCCTTCAGTGATGACGATCCATACATGATGGATGATCCAACGGAGGGTATAGAGATGGGGGATGAGGAAACCAATGTGGATAGTTCAGAAGCAGATGAAACTGAAAATGCCAGAATGCAGGAAGAAATGGGAGCACAGGAACATTTGGAGGGATGTTCTGAGGAGGCCCCTGAGGAGGAGGCCCCTGAGGAGGAGGCTTGTGAGGAGGAGGCCCGTGAGGAGGAGGCTTGTGAGGAGGCTTGTGAGGAGGCTTGTGAGGAGGCCCCTGAGGAGGCCCCTGAGGAAACCCCTGAGGAAGTCCCTGAGGAGGCCCTTGAGAAGGCCCTTGAGAAGGCCCTTGAGGAGGCCCCTGAAGAGGCCCCTGAGGAGGCCCCTGAGGAGGCCCGTGAAGAGGCCCGTGAAGAGGCCCGTGAAGAGGCCCCTGAGGAGGCCCCTGAGGAAGCACCTGAGGAGGCCCCTGAGGAGAACCCTGAGGAGGCCCCTGAGGAGGCCCCTGAGGAAGCACCTGAGGAGACCCCTGAGGAGGCCCGTGAAACGACGTCTCTGCCCAGCAGCTCAGAACCTGAAAGCCATACCACCAGTACCCCCCCCATGAGAGGAAGCAGGAGGTAGGCGATAGCACTATACAGTAGAGACAGAACTAATTTAAGTCCTTCCCACACCGGGGGGGTCAAACATTCATTAGCTCTCCATTGACTTTGCGTTAAGGTAAAATAAAGTAATTTGGGACTTTGTAAAAATGTAAACCCACCTTTAAAACTGTCAAGTTTACAGGACACATTACCCACAAGGCAAAGAACCCAGAACCAAGTTTGTTTAACTTTAACTTTTCTTGTTTAACCAAAAAATAAATAATCCCTAATTGTGTTGTTAGCAACAAAACATAGTTTAGGATAATCCGCCGCATAGCATCCCGCGTAGCAGGAAAGGATGGCTGCGATTTCGTGCTATAGTAACCCTTCATTGAATAAATAATACGTACTTGTGGGTATATATGGCTGGTTATCATAATGTCTCACCCCTTGTGACCATGCACTGTTGCCGTGCCGATGTTGAGACAAACAACAATGAAGCCCATTCCGCCTTTTGTATCCTTAAATCTAAACGGTGAGGCGGAATTGATGCGCTGTATTAATCCCTTGAAAACTGGAAGAAAATAACGTTTTATTTTCTTCTTCTTCAAACTGACACAATTGCACTGCTCTGTCAGAGTAACATGGCAGCCGTAGCCTTGCATTAGCATGCTACGCGGCGGGCGGGGTGTCGAGTGGCTTATTGGATTAAAGAAACAATCAGAGATTAGAGCAACAGTCACTGAAACCGAGTGTTGGGAGAACAGGGTGAAAATGGGCATAATAAGATCGGTCGGTCAACTATATTGCATTGAGACCTCAAGGAACTGCTTCAACATGTGAAAAGGGACATGGAATATCCACCTTAAAGGGAAAAGTATTGAGCGGCTGCTGCATACTAGCAATATCTGAATGACTTTTGTTTTTTTTTTTTTTTTACAGGCGCAGGGTAGAGAGTCCAGCTGCTCCTGCCAACAGCCAGACCCCAACTCCAACCCGGGTCACCAGACACACCAGCAGGTGCATTCAGGCACAAGAAGCAGAAACGCATCCAGAACTGAGACCAGAGGTCACCCAGGTCAACCCAGAGGAGGAGGAGCTACCCTCAAAGAGGCCCAAGAGAGGCACTTGTCCCAAAGTGTCCAAAGCTGGAAAAGGGAAAAGGAAAACAAACGAAACTCGAGATTTGTCCGTGACAGCTAGCGAGACGGCTGAAGCTAGCAGGACTACTGAAGCTAGCGAGGTGGCTGAAGCTAGCGAGACGGCTGAAGCTAGCGGGACGACTGAAGCTAGCGAGGTGGCTGAGGCTAGTGAAGCAGAGAACAGCCAAGAGGAGGAAGAACTTCCTAGAACGAGGCCCAAAAGTGGCTCTTGTCCTAAAGTATCCAACGCTGAAAAAGAGAAACAGAAGACAAACAAAACTCTGGATTCAGCAGTTACGGCTAGCAAAACAGTTGAAGCTAGCGAGACATTTGAAGCTAGTGAAGCAGCTGAAGCTCCTGAAGCAGTTGAGCCTAAGAAACTCCCAAATGTCAGCAAAGAGGAGGAGGAGCTTCCAAGAATGAGGCCCAACAGAGCCTCCCATCCCAAATTGGCCAAGGAGAAACTAAAGAACCAGAAAATAGCTGAAATCCAAAATTCAGCAAAGACGGCTAAGATAGCTGAATCAAACGAGACATTCGGTGCTACCGAGACAGCTGACGATGCCGAGAATGCTGAACCCAACAGTAAATCTGGCGCGAATGAAACGCGGGCAGCTAACAAGACTAAAGAAGTTACCGCTAGCAAGATACTCGAAGCTAGTGTAGTGGCAGGAGCTCACGAGGCGGCAAAAGCTAACGAGGAAGATGCAGCTGAATCTGTTGAGACAGTCGAACACGACGAGTTTCTAAATGATCCTGTGGAGGGCGTACAGGAACGCTCCACTTGGGCCGTCCAGACCCCTAGGGGCCGTGGTGCCCCAAGAAGAGGCAGGAGGAGAAGGGCACCAGCGAGAAAGGCAACTCGTCGAAAGCCCGCTGCAAAGGCTAGTGTGTCTGAACACACCGAGTGTCTGGAGGAGGAGGAGGAGGAGGAGTGGGGAGGTGAGGGAAGTGGGGTGCAGCCAGGGCAGACCGCTGTCGTCACGGAAGCAAAGTTAACAAGTCCACTATCCTCGCACATTCCAGTGGTAAACCTTTTTTCTTCTTCTCATTTTGTGTACAACTGTCCTGTTTTCCTATACTATTCCTTAGCATCTCAAAGCTGTAGGCTACACCTGAATATTATTTATTTATTTCGAATTTTTTTGGTGTCCATGCATGAAATAAGGTAAGAAAAAAAGCATTTATAGAAACTAGGGATGGCACGATCCAGTTTTTTCAGTCCCGATACCGATACCGATCCGATTCCAGAGTTAAATTAAGTTTTAAGTTAAGTTGCAAAGTAAATGACAGACAATCTCTATTTTAGGACTTAGATGCATTTTATAAACCTGCTGCTGATAGTGTGGCCTGGGTAGGTTAGACATGGCTGATGCTTGACAGTAGACCTACACGTGTAAATTCATGTAATTGGATCCGCCCTATAGATTGGTTACAACTGTCTAATTGTCACCGATACCGATCCAGCTATTTAAGTCAGTATCGGACCGATTTCCAATCACAGTATCGTATCGGTGCCATCCCTAATAGAAACCATTGCGTTCATGAATTGCCTGTAGACTTTTCATGTTCTGTACTTTGATGGCCGCCCTTTGTGTTCAGCAGGACGGTAACCACGATGGAGCCACCTCAGATCTTCAAGACAAGGAGATGCCGGAGGGCTCAGAAGCTGCCAAGGAAGTCCACCAGTCACAAAACCTTGCCGGGGGTGAACACCCACCCCAGAAGAAGACACGAGTAGTGGTGGAGGAGCCAGAGAAGAAGAGCGGGCCTGGAGGGGACAGTCAGGAGGGTGCTGGGTCATGTGGCATCATAACTGGTGAGACCATAGACAGAACGGTAGAATTGATACATGTGCATCAATGTGGGGCTGTGCAATGAATCACATTTTCATGGAGATGGAATTTCGGCTACTAACAATTTTCAAATACAATATAATCGTTAAAAAAAAAAGATTAGTTTTGAAAGTTAAGTCTTATTTTGTCTTAGTGTGATCTGAATGACACGCGCATGCTCACGTTTGCATTTCGCCCCCCGCAGGGTGAAAGTTACAGATCAATGTGAAAAGTATTCAGAGACATTTCACAGTTGAAAGGTGTTTTCACTGTTTTTAGGTGCATTAAATACAACATCTTTCCAATGTCAGTGACTATTCATGTTAAATAATCGTTATTTAAATATTGACCAAAACAATCATCAATGCATGCAGCAGATTATTTTTGTTTTAACAGACCCAAAATTAATTTAGTTTGGACACGCTTGGGTCATATGCGTTGTTGGGCCTGGACATTCGAGGCTGAAGCCCAGGATAATTGGATCAGATTGCAATAATATATTTGTTACTCACCCTAGTGATGATGACTTATACTCACAAATACCTATAAAAAACCCTGGATATATGCGGCTGCACTTCCTACAGGTCACTGAGGCTGCTGGTGTAAAGGCAAAAAAAAGTAATTCTCGACAGCACTTGCTAATCTAAACAGTATCGCTCCACAGTCCTCCACGGCGCCACCTCACACATCCAAATGCATTATAAAGCAAAGTGTAGTGCTACAGCTTATGTTTATCACATGAATTTATGTTCCTATATATGGAGCAGAGCGGTAAAATGGCGAAATGCAAGGATGTATTTGTTGAATTAGACAAAAAGTGAATTCACTTACATTTAGCTTCCAATAGCTGACTATACCTTTAAGTTGTTATATTTGGCAGCATCTCAGTGTGCGTGTGTGTGTGCGTGCGTCAGTGAAAGTGGTTTCAGGCTTTAAGGAGGAGTCCAGTGGACACTGCAGTTCCACAACAGTACCAGAATCCCAGAAGAAGCTTCCGGAACCAGAAGAGAAATGTCTGGAACCGGGGAAGGTTTTACAACCAGAGCTATTTGTGGAACCAGAGAAAGTTCTTGAACCGCAGGAGAACATTCTAGAGCCAGGTATATACACTCTAGAACCAGGGAAACATTCTGATTTAGGAAGTGTTCCAGAACCAAATGAGGACGCTCCAGACTCCACGAAGGTAATTCAACCATGCAGTGAGTTTGTGCAAGTAGGGAACATTCCAGAGCCAGAAAGCATTTCACAAGAACAGAAACCTGATCCAGCAGAGGCCATTGACGGTGTAGAGGACAGCGCTGATCGATTAGGTATGTTGTGATGAAGACGTGTTACACACACACACACCAGACTGTTGATATGACATATCATGGGGCATGGATAACCCTGATAAAATAACACTGAAGTTTTCATTGCATTTTTCTGCTCAACTTTACCAAGACCAATAGGGGCTTCTAGTGGGCAATAGTACGATGTGATCATAAGGATTAATACTGTATTTCCACGGCTAAATTGAAATGTATTTGCAGGAACTGAGTTTATCCGCCTTGTGAATGCATTCCTCTGATTTGTGTCAGGTTGTCAACACCAGCAAGTTAGAAGCTGAAGATAACCACTGCAGGAGTCGGTCTCATCGACAGATGGTTCAGGTGAGTTATCCTAGTAGTGCGTGGTTTCAAGTCCATGTCTCACTCTCAGCCTCTGCTGTGAAAAGTGTGTGTGTATAAATAAGTAAAATGTGTGTGTGTTTGTGTGTGTATATATATATATATTCATTCTTTATTTTTTATATTTATTTTTTTCTTGACCAATTTCTTATGTATTTCATGATTCATTTAGATTTCCTTAAATAATGATATGAAACTACTGTGTTTCAGAGGCATTCTATATTGGAAAATGGCCAAAGCAAAGCCCTTTCACAAGCGGTCCTGAAAACAGACTTCAATCAATATGAAAATTGAAAAGGCTTCTCTTCACTTCAGCAATTGACAGATCGAGAATCACGAAATGAGTAAAAAGAGGCATACATAACATTACACGAGCAAGTGTGAATTGTAAAAGGGTTTTAATCTTGTAAGAAACTAATATTTAGATTGACTGCTTATAAATGTTGTGTGCATGCTTTGGACATTAACTGATAACAGATAACATAAGATAATTGTGTGTCATGACTAGGGTCCTGGTTTTGTTATTTGTGTTGTCCTCCTCTAGCTACAGCTGATTTCATAAGAGAATAATAAATATAATCTTAAAAACTTTGGCAAAGGTGTGACCTTTTGTACTGCTTGTATAATATTGCGTTTTTTTTCTCCTGACACTGGTTGTCTGTCTCAAACGTTTTGCATTAGATTAACGCATAAATCGTCAAATTTTCAGTTGATATCTCTTAATTGGCTCCCAATTCAATATGGTTCAAAGCAAAAAAAATTCTCAGACCATGATTATAGGCATCAATGAATATTGACTATAGTCTTAGGCATTGCATGGATTGGCCCCATTGTATATTTCAGATCTCCTTATGTTTTATCACACTTCCAGGCCTCTTAGATCGTCCAACCAGTTTATTTAATCTGTTCCACAGTCGCGTTTGAGAACCAAGGGTGATCGTGCATTTTCTGTTGTGGCCCCGAGGCTGTGGAACGATCTTCCTTTATCAGATCATCTGCCACCACTGAGACATTTAAATCTCTTCTAAAAACACACTTTAGCGTTAGAGTAAGTTCTGGGACACTGTGCTAAAACTGTCTTGTTTGTTGTGTTTTGTGTTTTATTGTTTTATTGTTTTATTTCATGTATTGTTACTTGCATTGATGTGTACAGCACTTTGGTCAGCATTGGCTGTTTAAATGTGCTTTATAAATAAACTGACCTGGCTTGATTTAGGAAAAATCAATAGGATTAATATACTGTTAAACGTTTCTTGCTAAATTATTGCAAGGTGAACTCATTTCATAGTAACCACAATCTTTGTTTGAAACTGGTAAGGCAGATGCTTTTTTAACCATTGCATCACACTAAACACTTCGGATTTTACCCCGGCCTTTAGAGGGCAGCACGCCGCCGCACCTGTTTCCAGCCTGCCGTAAAGGCAGAAAGACGAAGACGCAAGTTTCCATGGAGATTAGACATGGCGTCAGGTAAGTAACCATTATTGAGATACAAAAATGTGAAATAGTAAATCCACGTACTTTAATATTTACAGCAACTATTATATTGTAATATCCCATAACGAACTACTGACAGCCTCTCAAGGCTTGTAAATGAATTACTCAAAGGTTCCCGCTAACCGCAGTACTGGTAATGCTAACTGGTTCAGGTTCACAGTATGATGGCATGTTTGTGGAAAATCACTTTATGTGTGTCATTGCAGGGAAGCAACAGATCGTATCCTTCCAGTAGTAGCCTTTGTGTTTGTCATATTTAAACGTAATTATTTTCCTTGCCAATGTGATGTTGACGTCTCCTTGACTAAATGTCCTCTTGTAGCTGTCCTCTACTCCATTGCAGGTTCTTCTGTATCTCAACTGCTGGTATTTTGCGGCTTACATCCTGGCTGATGCTCTAATGTTCATCTACAAAGGTTTGGGAGCTAGTTAACAGGTGTTGTACCCTAGTCGCTGCGCCATAGGTCTTTATTACAGCCATAGCTAACTTTGTGTGTGTGTGTGCGCGCGTATGTGTAGGGATCTTGCTACCCTACCCTTCAGATAATCTGATCCTAGATGTGGTCTTGCTACTTATCTTCCTTGGTCTGGAGACTATCCGGCTCTTCTATGGTGAGATTAAAGGCCACAACACATATTTTTATATGATTCATATTCCTAGATTGTGATCAGATTGCCTTTGCAAATTCTGTTTTCACTAGTTTATCATTAAGCAAACATTTCCACGTTTGAAACTATTTGGGACCTGGTTAGAACCCCCTACCATTCTGCATCAGGTTTGATAATATTACTAATGGCCTACTAATGGTATTGATAGATACCTATCGGCACCACCTTTGTTCTGAACAACTTTGAATGGACTCCCACAGAGCTGTTATGGTAAAGCTTTCTCATTTAGGGTGGTCTTGCTAGGCTAGATCTCATAGCAAAATGAAACAGAACATCTATTCAGGTTAGTATGTGCTCATACACCACATTTGGAAATATTCCTCCTCATAATAGTTTTTATTTAATGAATTTAATAAATGTAGGCTACAGCTCAATCCAGTCATTTTCTGTTGACATCTGACGACATTGTGTGCCCCGTGTAGGCTGGAAGGGGAACTTGTGTGAGCGCTCTCTGGCGTCCAGCGTGTCTATGCTAGTCCTGCTGCCATGTGCAGCGCTGGCCGTCTATTTCCTGCTGCTGCAGACATTCGTCCTGCGGCTGGAGTTCATCCTCAGCGCCATCCTGCTCTGTTTCTACACCCTGGAGCTGTTGCTGGGACTCATCGCCATGTCTGCCTTCTGCAGGTGAACCCTAGCCTGGTGAAGCCAGACCCACAATGCACCGGGTGAACATGGTCTGGAGACACTCCATTGGGAAGTGTTTGCCGTTATTGCCTTCTACTGGGCGTACACCACCTCTGGTTAATATAAGAAACTATTGGACAGCATTTAACCAATCGGCGTGGTTACAACTGTTTGTATCCCCTCATCTAGCTCTACCACCATTTAGAAACAGACTTTACTTTAACCTCATCTCAGTAACCCACCCTGATTGGACCGCCAGCAGGGTGGCTGTGAAAACGCTAATGCGAACAGGGTTTTCAGACTGTAATCTCAGCGAAAGAAATTGAGCACAGAGCAATTGTCGGGCGGAGTCAGGCTAGATGAAACCACCACACCAAAACAAACACAATCATTTGGGTTGAATCATGGAATATCAAGGAATTGTGTTCGCAGCATTTTAGAATTATTGTTGGCATGTTACATTTTCAGATGCATCAATAATCCTTGATGTGATTGGTCTGAATATTTACGTAGTAGTACCTATGTGAAATATCATCATATACATTTTCAGTTGTTTATCTGACTTTTATTGACAGGTCGATCAGATAATAGGTCGTGGGGAATTTTACTTTGAGTGGGAACCCCTGTCCTGTTTAACAAAAAAAACTAATTAGGATTAAGTTACTTTTTGGGTAATTGTTCTACATGTGAAAGATACATTTCATAATTCATTGTTGTTTTTTGTTGCTTGCATAGGACAAAGGTGTACTGAAGTGCTGGTCGGACATCTTTTCCAGCAAACTGTCAGGATTTTGACGGAACTGTCTTGACAGTGAACATTTCTTCATGTCCCTTAACTACGTGTATACAACGATTTCTAAAGACATCAGTGGGGCAACAGACATGGATCCTTATGTGGGGCGCGATGTCACCACCTGGTGGACAGTTGGGGAACCTTGGCTAGCTCCTTCATTCACACTTGTTTAGATGGAGGTGAATTGTTGTGGAGTGATGCTGCTGTGGACATGGGCACTAGACAACAGACATGGGCTGCCGCTGAGATGGAGACACTGGGGCAGTGGGCGGTGAACAGGGGTCCCAGCTGCACCTCGGACTTCCTTGGTCACGTCATCTTGTAGCTTTCACCATAGGCACCTTTTTGCACAATGACATTCTGTCTGCCTGGATACTTTACTCATTGTGTTTTGCCAGATCAGAACCTGTTGCATTCTGACCATCCTGGAAGGGTTGTTTTCCACCCTCCAGAAGGTTACTTACTCCTCTTCTTCAAGGGTTTATTTTTCTGCGGGGGGGGGGGGGTCCTTGCCGGATAGGAGAAGAA
>JAODOY010002602.1:0-12053 GCA_025399855.1 Forbesichthys papilliferus | reverse complement strand
TGTGTGTGTGTGTGTGTGTGTGTGTGTGTGTGTGTGTGTGTGTGTGTGTGTGTGTGCGTGTACACGTGTGTGTGTGTGTGTGTGTGTGTGTGTGTAATGGAATGGAATGCGGGTTAAGACAGTGTGGGTGAGACAGACAGTTAGAACTGTCTGTGCATGTCGTACCCAGATGAATGTGTGTGGATATTGTAACTCTACCTGGTTTAGTCTGCTGTTTGATGCAGTGGTGCGTGTTTGGTTTCAGTGCATGTCTGTACTTCAGTGCTCAGTGTTCGTTTATGACTGTATCTATTTCTTGCTAGATATTAATTGACGGTGCTTTGTAACGTACACTTTATAGGCAAATGTCTATATTTATTTTATGCTTATTTTAGTGTCCAGGGCAACTCCATAAAGAAGATTTGAAGACAAACAATTGGCCGTGACGTTAAAATAGTTCACTGTTTACATGATTAAACTGTTCAAACGCCAGTGTAATGCATCTCTACTTTACTGCAGAGATGCATCTTTACTTTACTGCACTTAGTGATGCTAAACAAACATTTAATACAGCACCCTGAATATTTAATCTGCAACATCGGCATATGTAATATGGTACCTATACAATCAAAAGATTTTCTCAAGATCACTTTAATCTTTAGCATAGTTAACGTCCAGCGTTAAACCTAGAAAGCCAGCCAGTTAATAGACTAGTTTAATCCGCCTCTTTCCATTACTGAGTAGAGCTGTTTTTACCCCTCTTCAAACCCCATTACACAGCAAGCGGTGTTGTCAATGGGTCCTTTCAGCACGCTGTTCTCCTGTGTTGTTTGGTTTCAGCAGGCCCTAGATATCTGGCGTCTATAGGGTGGACCATAGAGAAGACTTGGAGAAAAACAGAAAGAAAGAGGTGAGAGGTGAGAGAGAGAGAGAGAGAGAGAGAGAGGGGTTGAGAAGGGGGGAGGGAGTGTTATTTGAGGGAGGAAAAAAAAACTGAAAGCGAGTCTTAGAAGGACAGAGCGAAGACGTTGCTCCGGAGAGCGAGGGAGGATCGGGGGTTGAAGGTTGAGTGGGTGAAGAAACAGTATGGGCCGACGCTGCCAAGCCACCAGGAGAGCATTAGCACTGTTTTGTGTGCCCGCTAGAGCGTTATCTGCTCGTCTAGACCATTATCGTCGTCATTACGTCTTTTGCTGGGTCCACATAAAGACACAGGCCTGCGCTGGTAGACGGCTGGGGGCAAGTAGAGTGTGAGAACATAGATGGAAAACAGAGGCAGATGAACATGGGGTGGCGATAATGAATCCATTCACGAATGTGCCAAACTGTTAGTAGTAATAATAATAATAATAATTGTTATTATTACTATTGCTATAATAATAATAATAATAGTTGTTATTTTTTTTATTGTATTATTATTATTATTATTATTATTATTATTATTATAACATCGCACTGCAAATCTTGTATGAACACAAACTGAAAGCAATAATGTCAAATAAAAATGAGATAATCATTCCCTAGAGGTGGATTTCATATAATTCTAACTGGTTTGTCTTCTCTCAATGAACTCAGTTTACCTTTGCTGCAAACACTCGCCCGTTGGCTTCTTACAGTTCCTGCCAGTAAAACATCCCAGACCTTCCTTGCCAAAAGACATTTAAATTAAATTAAATAAAAACAATATTCCAGTGAAACGCTGTATTACAGGTGGCTAATGCAGGTGGATAGGTGTATAGTGTTGTAATTGTGTATATTTCATGTGTAGCACATGTGGATATGAAAAATATAGTCATTTTACAAATATGTTGCGTTCCAAATATGACCTGGGCCATAAACAGCATTCCTTTCGGGTATTCTTTAGTTTATTTTGTTCTGATTTGGCTATTTGGAATATATAAGACCGATAATGTTCTTCTGATCATTGTGTTTTCTGAATACATCTTGTACCTGAAAATTTGTATCAGAGATACTTCGCCATGAAGCAAGCCGTTTTCAAGGGAAATATAGTCTTTATTACAGAAAATTCATGTCTTTAACAAACCTCCTCGTTGTAGGGGAACATATGGAATTTAGAGGGCTATTGCTATTTTGTTTTACCTGTAATGTTGTTGATTTGGTAACTGATCAAGTTTATTCAAACTTCTGCTGTTTATAATGGAAGGCAACTTTTCCAAATGTCATTTCATTCCAATATTAAAGGTACAGTAAGCGATTGTAATCTAATATGTTGCGTCAAATTCGTCAAATTCACCAAATAATGCCTTGAATTCTGCTAGTTTACTGTACCTGTATCTGTGCATGCTGAAACAATTATCAGGTACTTCTGCACAGCCCTGACTCCATAAATAACAACATAAATAAAATGATATAGGCCACACCACACAATAACAATACCCAGCCTTCACAACGCATGTCCAATGTGCGGGGTGAAGCTTCGGAGGGAGCACTATACAGTTCGGCATTGACGGGAGAAGTGTTTATGTTTGAAAGTTTGAAATTGAATTCATCACAACATTTTTTTACACAACGGTCTATCCCGACAAATACATCTTTCCGTTATTGTTGAGGTATTAGAGGAAGTGTAAGAATGTCAAAATGCTGCACTCATCCATCGACAATATCGCAAAGGAGAAATAAAAATCTAAACGTGGAGAGCGCATAAAATCATTAGCGTAGACGCAATGCGCACTCTTGCTTCCCACTGCTAGACCGTGGGCAAGGACAGGAAGTGACACGACGGCCGCTGTTGCTTTGTCACGCAGGTGAAATGAGTGGGCGTCAGGTAAGTCACATGACTCGTACATGTGAGCTGGCACTGTGCATGCATTTATACGATCGTGTGTGTGTGTGTGTGTTTGTGTGAGAGGTGAGTCAGAAGAAGAAGATGCGTGCGTGTGTGTGTGCGTGCATGCGTCAAGTCGCAACATGCTCTGCCATGGTCCGGGTTCAGCTATCAGATGTTTGCCAGGGGCTTGCGGCGGATGCTAATTACCTTGGTCTGACTAGCGGTGCATCTGCGCCACATCCCACAGCAGTCTGTGGGAAAATAGGCAGATGATGCAACCCGCTCCAGTGCCTCTCAGCTGGCAGAGAATGTTAAAGCTACAATCTCTGTTTTTTTTACGAGAACAAATGCTCCATTTTGCTGCTATTTGTACCTGTTTGCAGTATTAGAGTAATGACTCGGACTGTCGCCTATTCTAAAAGCTTTTCTATTTTCCGTTCTGATAGTATTTATAATCTGGTGACTACTGTAGTTTTGACACAGGTAGTGGTGGGTTTTACATGAGTCACATGGGTTGGGCCACCAGACTACATCCACAACTAAGAATAGTGTAGAATACTATCTAGTATTCAACACTATTCTACATAGTTATCTCATAGTATACTGTATTGCAGTGCACCGTATATAGTTTTAATTTGATGTAATCACTTGTATCGGTATACCGCCAGTATACCGATACAAGGTAACAAAAGAGGATTTAGCAAGACTCGTTTAATGATTGTGTAAAGCAGACATACATTTGTGTTTTGAGTTTGTCATACCACAGAAAAAGGTCATATTAACCAGCCAAATTTGAATTATTAAAAAGTCACGAAGTTCTATTGTAAACACTATACCACGGTGTTTTTCCAAAAAGGTTTCCTCAACCGAACATTGATTGTAAAATATCTACGTTCCTTTTATGAGTTGTGTTTTCACTTTAAATAGTGGTATACTGTTAAAAAGGATTAGGTTGGTTATAATATAGGGCTGTGTGTGCTCTCGTGGGAAGAAATCAGTTTCCAACAAACCACTTTTTAGCAGAACACTTTTTCTCATGACACCTGCAGATGCCATGAGATGCTGTTCTCGTCAAGTAAATCTAGCCTACTTGGATTGGATTTTTGCGTTTGGATATGTGGTTTATATTATATTTTGGAAAGATGATTGGACTACATTAGGACAGTTTGATTATTTGGATGCTTATTTGAACACGAGAATGCCGACTGGATTTGGCACCCGGGTGTTAGCAGGTATGCTAGGCTACTAAACCAGTAGCTTTCACATAATGCACATTGACTCTGAACCACATTGTGTGCTTATCTACAATGAAAGCACAACTATCAGACTGTATGATGTTAAAGGACAGTAAGTGATTTAGCTATGGAATTATGCAATTTGGTAGGCTAATATCTTGCATTGGAGCAAGATCGATATCAAGCTGCTTCGAACGCTCTCTATGCTTTTATATCCTCTTGGTGTTATTAGGAGGGGTAGGCAAATTGGGGGACCAACTACGTATCTAGTCCACCATTTCTGGCCCTCCCAAAAAACAGAGAAATTATGAAATACACTTTAATGGTCTAACTCTACTATACAATATAGTTAACAGTGTTTTCACATGTTTAGGAATGGATTTCTAACATATATAAAGTATTTCCAAGTAAATCTCTGTATTTGCTTTACACTGTCTTTAAAACATTTGGACTGCTTTCAAAATTGAATAATCTATATTTTTTCATAAACATTTTGGAAATGTGATTGCCACGCAATCACACTCGCAAATATTGAATGTCTATTAGACTGACAAGTGGTTACAGCTGTAATAAATGAACTGTATTTAGAAAAGCATTGTTGGCCGGTTCACTACAAACCAGTGCATTTAGAACATTTAGCAGTTACTTAACTAAAACAGGAGACGCTAGGCCGCTATCACGTTTCTTTATTTCCATTGAAAGGTAACCACCAACAATGTTGGGGAAAATGCTGCTGTTTAGGTCATCTCCTGTGTGTGTCCTCATCTCCTGCTGTTAAACCAAGAATGGAATCTGGTCTCTTTGCAGTGGTTTGGCCCCTGTCAGGGAAAACTGATTGCAGAGAACTGCCTCCTCATGATGTGTCAGATCTTGGAGGGTGTGGGAATGCTGGAAAACAGGTCAGCACCTTCAGCGTTTACCATTTTAGTCTGCACTAACAAGACGTCTTTGTGCTCAACCAAGCCTGGTGTTTGTGTTAGATAGACACACATCGTTTAAACCTTTTACCTAAAAGCAAAAGATGGTCTCCGTGAATAGATGGTTCTAACAGATTAATTCAATTAAATGAAATGTGATAACATTTTGCCACGCTGATCTTAAAATGATCTTACAGTAATTTTTTTATATATACGCGTACAATTTTATCTATAATGTGTATGATTGTTTATCATTTTTACACAGCAATTGTGTAATTATTATCCCACCATGTGATAGTGTGTGCGACTCCAAACAGAAGAGATCCCAATGGGGTCTATTCTGCTTTAACGCCTGCTGAAGATGCAACCCTGAGGTGTGTTCAAGTGCGGCGAACGGTTTTTCATTTGCTTTGAGTAGCAACGGTCTGCGGAGGTAGTTCTCAGCAAACACGCGGACGCTGGATTAAGTGCTACAGTTGAAATCGAACTATTTCACCTCCAACGTTCACCTCAGCTCGCCAAATGTGAACGCACATCTGCTCTGATCCTGGGGAATAGCAAGCCACCGCTGCACCTTCACGTTCTCCCTGACTGTTGCTTCCACCCGCAGCGCTGGCTTTTGATTGGCTTGTGGACAGGAAGCCCTTCAGATCCCACGCTGCCCTTCACTTGACTCTGACGCTTTTTGAATCAAATCAGCGGTGCCCCCATTGGCCCAAGAACCGTGCCCATGTGACCCCCGAAAACAGTTCTGGCCCCACCCCTTTCAGGCTAGTGCGGGATTTTCCCATGGGAGCTGCTTACAATGCCCTCGTGGAGGCACTCTCTGTGTGTGTGTGCGTGCGTGCGTGCGTGCGTGCGTGCGTGTGTGTGTGTGTGAGTGGGTTCGGGAAAACTCTCCCACCCTCCTTTCGTCTATTCCCCCCTCACCCCCCCCACCCCATTTCTCTTGACTCATTTTCCACTCCCTCTCCTGAAAACACAGTATCACCCTCTGATAGCCTTTGTTGTCCTGGAGACGGGCTCTTTCTCTTTCCCGCCGCGACCACACGGAGTGAGAGAATGCGGGTGGTGACACGAGACAATGGCGGGTCTTTTTGCGACCCTCGTGAGTGTCGGCCTCACGCGGAGCTCTGGTGACGTCTCGCGTAAGCTAACTCTCGTCGTCAAATATGGTGAATATCTCCTTGCAATCTGCCAGCGAGGCTGTTCTGGTGGGCGCTAATACATAATAATCTGGTGTTTCTACACAGCCCTTAGCCTCACGGCAAAATGAAACAGAAGCTTGCGATATCGGGATGGTCTTGCAAGCTTCTGTATCAATTTCTGAGTGTCCGAGTAGCAACTGAACTTCCCGATCAGCGTCGTGTTCATAGCTATACGGGCGTGGTGTGCCGAAAATGACCAGATGGTTCATCCAATCAACTGCCAAGTATTGTTGTAATCAACTGCCAAGTATTGTCTTTGAAAGGACCTGCCCAGTTTCAATGGACGGCTCCACAGGGTGGAAAATGAACCTGGCATATCAGGTTAATACGGCCCTGGCTCTGTAAACAAAGTGGTGCAGGCTGCACCACACAACACTATCCCAGCCTCGGCACCCGTTACATTGGGTCAAGACTGACATGAACCGGTTAGCATCTACCTGGTTCTTTGCTAACAGCAGCTCATGGCAATGCTTGTCGAAATTGGGGGAGGGCATAGCTTCTATTTGAGTTCAAATATCATAACATAATATATAACAAGCTTTCTCTAGAATCCCAGACTTTACCTTTACATCTACAGTACATCTACTGTACATCAACAGACACAGTATGTAAATACTGCAAACTTTAGATATATCATTAAGTTGTGTATAGATTTTAATGAAATTATCTGCATCCCTGTGTGTGTGTGTGTGTGTGTGTGCGTGTGTGTGTGCGTGTGTGTGTGCGTGTGTGTGTGTGTGTGTGTGTGTGTGTGTGTGTGCAGGTGCGCATGCGTGCATCTGTAGTTTTCTTCACAGTGCACAGCAGGTTTTGACTCACATGGGAAACTTTTAGCTGAGTCAATACTGTGTGTTCCTGACCGAAGCCACTGGCCACGTGTGCATGTGTAGCGCGCGTGTGAGTGTGTGTGTGTGTGTGTGTGTGCATGCATGTGTAGCACGCGTGTGTGTGTGTGTGTGTGTGCATGGATGCGGGTGTGGTTCAGTACACAATGCAGGGAGAACAGTTTGGTCAGGGACGGAGGAGTGGTCACGCTTTCCCACAAGCAGGCAGACAGACAGACAGACACGCAGACAGGGGATGACACCTTCTGCTGTTCCCACACCTCGTCCACCGGCTCCAGAGGCTCCTGCAGGAGCAAAAGCCAACACACACACACACACACACACACACACACACACACACACACACACACACACACACACACACACAGATCACAGATAACGGGATCTTTACTTGAGGTGCCTGAGCTCCCAATGTGAGGGTTGTGAAATCATTATAAAAACTATATAAAACCTATATAGTCATAGGTTTTATATAGTTTTCATTATCATTATTGTTTTATTTTTTTATGTAGATATATTGTTATTTTGTATGTCATGTGCTATTGTTTATTATAATTAATTGCATAGTTAGTATGTTGGACATGTTTTTTGTGTGTGGTGGGGGATGGGTCAAGCTATAAAGCATTTTTTATTGGAGGTCAAAGGCCAGAAAGTTGAGGACCTCTGGTCTACGGTACACTTGTTCTGGGAAAAGACGTGTGTGAAAGGTGATTGTGTGTCTTTCTGTGTGTGTGTGCGTGCGTGTGTGTGTGTGTGTGTGTGTCTGTGTGTGTGTGTGTGCTTGCTGATTTATAGCCCTTCCCTAAGTGGAATGCTGTTTGCTGGGTGGAGTTCAGGTGTGTTGACAAGGCTTTTAGCACTGACACTCTGTCAGGATGGCTTACAGACAAGTGTGTGTGTGTGTGTGTGTGTGCGCGCGCTTGTGTGTGTGTGTGTGTGTTTTTTAGGAACTGAAAAATTGAAGTGTCCCTAATGCCCTAATAGTGACACCTTTCCCAATTATACAGGACAAACCAGCAGCAACATGTGAAAATGATTTAACACTCTCCCTCTTATGGGCACACACACACACACTTACGTCAAAGTGTTTGAGTGTGTGTGAGAGAGAGAGAGAGAGAGACGGAGAGAGAGAGAGAGAGAGAGAGAGAGAGAGAGAGAGAGAGAGAGAGAGAGAGAGAGAGAGAGAGAGAGAGAGAGAGGTGATAACAGCTCAATCTAAAAGGTTTCACAACAATATATGAAATACATGTGCATGTGTGTCTTTTAGGTTATAGTCGAAGCATCGTTGTTGAGCAGGCACTCTGGGAGTTGTGGGACTACAAACAAATATTTTGGGAAAAAAGAGCAATAGAAACAAAAGGGTATTTTCCACTTCATAAGGCTGTACACATTTTCATGTGTGTCTCATTGAAAATAAGACCATCTTATAGTATTGACATCCAAAGAAAAGGTTGTGGGTTCAATTCCCATTCTTGCCTGAGCTACCTGTAAGTATTATTGTGCAAGCTCGCTACCATACCCACTACCAGATCTTTAATACTTTGTATATGCTTAATTGTACTCCGCTGATATTGACCTTTGGCTATAAGTAAAAAGTATAATTGTAACTGAAATTGTTTTGATTAGGTAATATCCAATTTTAGCCATTGAATACCTGAAGTCATGATATATAGACATGTTATTTTTGCTGTAGAAATGTAATCATACGCACACACACACAAGCAAGCTATGAATAATAACAAAAACCTTTTTATGTCAAAACAAGTGATTGACAAATTGACAAGTTTAGAGCTATGCTATACGGGTCTATACCGGTGTCACCGTAACCTGGGGTTTACGTTTCTCATCCCCCCACCTTCCCAACAGCAACCTCCACTGGGGTTCATTGTATGTATAAAAAAATGACATGTCTGTGACGCCGGCCAAGTCATTTGCTGGTAACATGTTTTCACACGGTGTGTCAGTCAGCCTCTAGGACCAATCAGTCTCCTGTGCCACTGCCAGATATACGCCAAGTTACAAATCAACACTAATTAATGAATTACAGTGTCTGCATGTGGACTTATATGGAGGCACAGAAAGTATACTTGAGGGTTTTACTGCAGTCTAATATAACATGTAAAGTGAACCCTGCCTGTTATAACTTGCCGGTGTTACAGTAGTGTAATGTTACTGTATGACTTAACTCCATGATCATTCACAAGAAGAAGAAGAAGAAGAAGTAGTCTTGGTAGATCACTGTTGTTATGCTGGGTTGATGAAGCCAGATGGTAAAGAATGATGCAGTTACCGTGTGTTTTAGCTCTTCCTAAGCGTAAAAGCGTCCTATATGCTCTTGTTGCCATGTTCGCCACTATCTATTTGATCTATTTTCCATTAGATACTGCTATTAAACAAAAGCAGTATCTAATGGAAAAAACAAGTCAGCACATTTCATAACATTCTAAGATCTGGTATGGAGGTGTGTGTGTGTGTGTGTGTGTGTGTGTGTGTGTGTGTGTGTGCGTGCGTGCGTGCGTGCGTGTGTGTGTGTCTGTGGGAAAGTGAAGTTACAGTTAGAAGCCATTTTCAGAAAAACGAGCACAAACAAACGCCTTTTAATGATTGCGAAATTTTAAGGACACATTCAAATAACTGTTTTAATTGACTTTCAAATTAGTATAGACTAGTGTTATGTTACACCATTCACAGAAAAATATTTTAGGTATTGTGAGTTGAGTTCTGTCGAAAATTATACCTACATTTACGGAAGTGGGTATGGACATGAAAACTAACTGTATTAGGCCACCTGAACGAAAAGTGTGTGAAATTATCCTTTGTTAATTCAAAAAGCTATAGTGTGGTCTTGAAGGGAAACAATATACATGTATTATGTTTCTGATTATTATGCCTTTGTATGCTGACCAACTGTCCTATGAGCGTATAATGTGTTTAATGTGGGACATTATTTGATGATCTGTGAGAAGAGATATTTTTAATAGACCAAAGCATTAAATTAAATACAATCTAAATATATCGTTTTACTTTAATTTGTGGTTGAAGACACAATCACAGTTTGGGTCATTTTGGTGAGAGAACGTGGAAAGTGGCCGCACATGGGCTAATAACGGTGCGTATGCGTCGGTTTAATACGCTATTTGGCGTGACTGTTCCAGAATAAGACCCTGTCTTGTCTTGGTCGGGTGGTCGCAGTATTTCAGTGGCAGCTTCTGTGCCGAGCGCGATCTTTCTCCTGCGCCGTGTTATTTGATCCCTGCTCTTTCTTTGCTGGGAAGAAAAGCTCGCCTCTTTCCCACGCTCCTATAACACGTGGTGTCCGTAATGAATTGGATTCAGTAGACCCTCCCTCATATGGAAACGTCACCCCCTCCCTCTCGCTCCCCTTTCAGCGACACACACACACACGCACACGCACACGCACAATCTCTCTCTCTCTCTCTCTCTCTCTCACTCTCCCACACGCGCGCGCGCACACACAGGGTTCCGGGACTGCGCCGTGCTCCACCCCTCCAGTCTAGCCCCGGAGCCCAGGCGTCGGCGCCAAATCTCGGCTGAGGGCGGTGAGGTGGCTCGGTGTTGAGCAGCCACAGAGTAGGCTATAGATTTTGTTTTTCCTCTGTGTCGCTGGAAAAACATACTGTTTGTCAACACACAGCAATAGACAAGAGAGATGCGGGCTCGGTGGCTCGCATCTCTAGCATCCAGAAGTTTGAAAATAATTCAATGGCTTTTGCGCAGCTCGTTCTCTTGCTTCCAATATACATACTTGTTTCCACTGGCAGTTTTCTCCAGTACCGGCGACGATAATAACTGTAATTTCCATTATAATGTCGTACACATAGCATACCTGACATGTTTATAGACAGGATTTAGCACACATGGGGGCAATATTAAAAGAATAGCATGCGGGTTGAATCAATAAAGATAAAGAGACTATTGTTAAATGAATGGTGTTGCTTTCCATGTGTGACAAAATGTAGACTACCATGTTACCGGGGATCTGTCCTAAAATTACACAGATCTATTACACGTATGAACTCTCAAACAAAGGTGGAATTTACTTTTTAGACAATTGTGTTTTGTTTCAGATGTTTACCAGACACATGCTGCATCTTGGGGAGGGCACAGCAAATGCCCCATAGTTTAAGGAAGACAGGCGTCCAATAGGGACACGCTTCACTGCTGCGGTTTGCCGAATGTTTTCCAACTGTCCAGACATGGCTGGCGTGCTGATGGAGGACAGATGTGCCTGCTATTCTGATTCTGGAAGATATTCAGAGGTGGACAAAGGAGGGAGGATTAAAGGAAGGGGGGTGGGGATGTAAGAGTCTCGTATAAGGGTATACAGTGCATTATAGTACATATATATACATTATATATTATATAATATGGTATAATGACACGTCAGACAGAAAGCGACCCGCGGTCATTCCTGCCTATAGCCTGCATGCGGCCGCAGCAGGCATTATCGGGATGATCAGTAGCCTATCGGTTGCAGAGCATTGACAATAAAGTATGTAAAGCTATATAGTCAAAACGGGCGCGCACATGCACCTGCAGCCAGTCGCAATTGCTATCAATCCATATGGAACACGTTTATATAATAGCACGCATCAAAATGAGACATCCTCCTGTCCTATTGCCATATGTGTTTTGTGTTTAGGTTTCGTGATCACTTGATCGTTTGGGCCCTTCCAAACGCCTATTTCGCTAACGTTTGCGCACACAGATGGAGACACAAGGCACGCCAAATGTAAGACGTGCATGCTGCAGTCATAGTGTGGGAAACGCTGCAGACCGCCTAGCCATAAACGAGGAGAGCGGTTAGATGTATTTCAGATCCGTCTCTTTAGCAAGGCAGCAGCAGCAAACGGAGCAAAAGGCTCAGTGCGCACAAGGCGAGGGGAGGCTACCTTATTGTGCGGTTTGTTACCAATGCCGTGTGAGCGAGGCGAGAAAAAAAAAAGAACATCGTTCAGGACGCTCTCTCTTGCAAATACTCCTTCTCTCTCTCTCTCTCTCTCTCTCTCTCTCTCTCTCTCTCTCTCTCTCTCTCTCTCTCTCTCTCACCCACACACACA
>JAODOY010002601.1:0-25706 GCA_025399855.1 Forbesichthys papilliferus | reverse complement strand
CATTACGGTTCTGGAGTGGCCTAGCCAGTCAGAAGAACAACATGAATGTTCTGGAGTGGCCTAGCCAGTCAGAAGAACATTAAGGTTCTGGAGGGGCCTAGTCATTCAGAAGAACATTAAGGTTCTGGAGGGGCCTAGCCCTTCAGAAGAAGAGCATTACGGTTCTGGAGTGGCCTAGCCAGTCAGAAGAACAACATGAATGTTCTGGAGTGGCCTAGCCAGTCAGAAGAAGAACATTGGGTTCTGGAGTGGCCTAGTCCTTCAGAAAAAGAACATTGGGTTCTGGAGTGGCCTAGTCCTTCAGAAGAAGAACATTGGGTTCTGGAGTGGCTTAGTCCTTCAGAAGAACATTAAGGTTCTGGAGTGGCCTAGCCTAGGTTACATTTGCTCAACAGGGACGCTAGCTTCCTCGCTGCTCAACTCCCTTCTTTCTACCGTGCCTTCTCACCCACACGCACGCCTCTCCTATGAATCAGCCTGCCTTGGAATCCAAACACACCACTAGAATACATGTGGGATGCTGGAGGAGATTAATGACAGTGTAATGCACTACAGGCGCTTGAGCTCAAGGACACGCACACAGTTTCCAGATCAGTGGCAAGACCCACGAGAAATTAGCTGGCAAGAGAAAAGGCCACAGATGATCCAGGCTATACATAATATACACACACGCTCACTCACTCAGTGGGAAACCTTCCCTATGTAGCCTAGCCAACCAGTACCAGTTTCCCTTTAGTGTACCTACCCTCTCCAGCTAAACATCATGCTCCATTTGGGTGTGCCCTACAGACAGAAACTGGCAGGGAGCCACGCCAGATTCAGGACAACAGTTTTGTGCTTATCCCCCCCCCCCTGCAAAAAAAGCTAAATGGAATGTAAAATGGCATTGCAAATTCCTCATTACATACACCACCCTTTGTTCCAAGGTGGCAAGCAGATCAGTTGGAAATAACAGGCCCTGTAATGCTTACAGTACAAGGAGTTTATGCCCAAGATGAAACATTAGCCTAAGATAAAATGGTAACGGGCAGCTCCAGTCTTGAGGCTCTATTCTGTGATGCCACCCATTGGAACGTGTAATGAACACCAGCAGTGCTCTGCTGTGACCTGCTCCGACCTACATGAGTTGGCTTCTATTGACTGTAGATCATGTTTGTTACTCAAGTCTTTGGCTATCATGGAAAGTAGGGCTGAACGATTAATCGTTTTCAAACAGAAATTGCAATGTGAACCAATGTGATTAGCAAATCGCAAGGCATGTGATTTATATGTGCATCTGACTCAATTTTTTTTTATATTACCAATATTCCATTGGTTAAGCATACACACTAAACACAATCTAAATCTGGCTTTGTCTGTAAAAAGAGAGACAGGGGCTGCATCTGAATAGTCAAAAAAATTACATCCCATGTCCTTTCCTAGCCTT
Source organism: Forbesichthys papilliferus (assembly GCA_025399855.1). Lineage (NCBI taxonomy): Eukaryota > Metazoa > Chordata > Actinopteri > Percopsiformes > Amblyopsidae > Forbesichthys > Forbesichthys papilliferus. Next base: position 24,280 of record JAODOY010002601.1, on the reverse strand, counting down.
TTTTCCTTGACCTTAAGTGAAGAGGTCATCGGGTCAGAGAAAGGTCTGAAGCAGAATTCATAAGGACTTGGCATACGTAATAATGTGGCGGTGAATGTTAATGGTGTTACTCGTGGGTCTGCCGCGGTGAAATTGACTATACAAGGGCACCCCATGCGTTAGAACTTCTTCCCATGTTGTTTCATGCAGGCTTGTGAACATGGACTGCTCCGTGAAAAATATGACTTCATTACAAAAGTTGTTATTTAAAGAAAACAAATGTATATGACATTCACACACAGTTTAGCCTATGTTTGTTAATATTAAGTAAGTAACGTTTATTTATAGAGCACCTTTCACAGACAAAGGTCACAAAGTGCTGTACAGTAAAAGCAATGCAACGACACTGAACGCTTGTGCGTGCACACTGCATTTGCGTGGAATCAATGTGGTCACATTTTATAATCCAGTATGACCAGAGCGTTCTGTTGGCCTGCTGGGGGCTCTGGTACTGGCACCATGAAAACACAGTCGTTGTGGCACGCACACAAGGGATAACGCAACAAAAGCCCTTCTATTAGACACATGTTATAATGAATACCATTTAGCCTAACTTCATCCAAATCCCAGGTGTACACCGTGTTTCACAGTTAGTTGAGTAGTCTTCAGAGGCTATGGTTTGCACAGCCAGGCTGAATGCCATTATACGGTTGGATGAGGCCAGTGTTGTTTTGGACCTGATTTGTTGACTTGACTATGATTGGCCAGCCGTGGGGGTAGCACCCCGTCTGCCCGCTTTTAAACGATGAGCGTGAATAATTTACACATGCTATCCCCGGCAATGTCATAACAGCTGTGTTTATAGAGGAGTCAGGGTGGGAAGGCCCAGTCACAGACACACAAGTCCAGGCTAAACACACATTTTACAGACTTTATGAAGACATTAAGTAATTATTGAGGGCATGTTTAGAGTTGTTAATACATTTCACATTAATGCTTCACACAAAACATGTCTCATGGACTAATAAAGCTTCTGAAACCAATCATGAGCTGTAAGGCTTTAGTTAAGAGGGATTGGCAATAGTTAAACAAGAAACATTATTTTGTTTACACTGTAAGATTATACCACTTGCACAAATATGAAAAGAAAAGGATTAATTAACTGAACTCTGCTTGACCAGCTAATCAACAAATGCAATCACAGGTACATGTTGCATTTCTACAAAACAATAATAATAATAATAATTAAGAGAAACTGTATCTAGGTGGTCGATAAAATGACCAAGATGCCTAGTTCATTTTTAATTATTGTATAACATGTTATGTGTTTGTTTAAATCATCCAGAATTTCACAGTATTACAAAATTATTAGATAATTGTCAGTGAACTATACATTTACAGCATTGCCTTAAGGTTGAACATGTGTTAAACACTAACTAACCCATAAAACAAAAAGGCGCCTGCGGAGGTGTTTATTTTGTAAAAACGAGCCGCTCCATAGGGTTATAATGTAAAACAGAGGCCACACCTTCCAAAAAGAAGTTACGTCTGAACGAGGCCTTATGCCGTGGCGGAGAGATAATCTGTTTCACAATGAACTGTGCCAGCAACATTAAGGTCAACAAAGTGAGATTAAGAGGAGAAACCAGATCTCGTGTCCTCAGCGAATAACTGAAAACCAACATTGTTTGGAGTGTATAGAAGACATTATTGGCTTGGTTCTCTAATAGAGGACCTTCTCAGATGCCAAAAGCAAGCAGGCAGCACAGGCTCAAAAGTTCAGCGGAGCAGAAAACGGAATGGAACAACGCAAACGAATCCCTTGAATCCACCTTCAAATGTACAGCATTAAGGCTAGACCAAAAGCAAATACAAATAGTTAATTTGACAGATCAGTGGTCACTGCTCACACCAATTACCAAGCATGAGAAAGGGATAAGTCCAGTAGCATCATAATGCTAGGCTACCAAATGACTATGAACGGGGCTCCATATCGACCTTATTCCTAATTGGAGATATTTCCCATGATTCATAGCGCATTAATAACTGTTCCTGTTTGTCTTTCTGGTTAGCAACTATTAGCCTATATTAGCAGTGGTACAGTATATTGATTTAACAGGGATTTTTTGCGTGACATCTTTTTTAACAAGTAGTTTGCATTTGGTAACTAGCCAATCATGGCACAGAATAAACCTGAGCTCATAGTTTCTCTCTGAGCATCGAGCGGAAGTGAAAAACAGTAAAGGTTACCATGGCTGCAAATGGAAAAAAGTGGGTAGGCGAGGCAGTACATAATCTATTCCAAAGACAAAAGTATACGGGGTGACGTAGCATGCTGCATCTAACAACAAGCGCGATGTTGAGGGGCTGGCGAATAAACGCAGGGGCTCGGCAGCTACAGTAGGGGGCGCTGTGCGTAGACTGGAGAAGCAAGATAAAAGGGGCGTGGGCGTAATTGCACTAGACCCACCAAACCACCAACGGACAAAGATAGAGTTGTGCTAGTCCTGCTGCGGTTCAGGAGGGGTTCAGATGGCCCAGTGTGCTGAGTGGGTAACACTGCACATCACTTGAGCGGGTCTATGATGGAGTATGTAGGTATTGTTAATATGACCAGGCAGGAAAACAGATCAATGTTTTATACTTGGCTTTTTAGTGTTTCCATTTGAGCCACACATTAATTCCAATTTCACATAACATGTCAAGGGCACGCGAGACCTGAAGTAGTAGTAGAGGTGTTTGAAAATTAATATATTTGGCTTTTTGCCACTTCAAATGTCCCATTAACGCACACACGAAAACCTCATTAATGCACAGACGACAAAGGAGGGGTGAAGATCTTGAGACAACAGACGGAGGGCAGAGAAAATAACTAGCTGTAGAAGAAAACAAAACTTAAATAGACACCGCCCAAAAAAAAAAAAAAAAAAGGGCTTGTCCAGTAACTGACCACAGATCTTGAGGGGAGCTTCTAGCTCCAACAGGATGGGCTGGCTGAGGAAGATCTCCCTGGACTTGATGCACAGGCCACGCACCTCCGCCTCCGTCATCTGGACTATCTTCCCCGGACGACATCCCCGTACTGGAGGGAGGTAAGGAGGGGAGAGAAAGATCGAGTGTGGATCAGAACTGCAGCACGTCATTTCTTCACAAGGCAAAGCAATAGTGTGAGGATGTCATTGTGGGGCAATAGCTATCCACAACAAAAACACACACATGCAGTTTTATTTACACTACGTGTCATTGAAATAAGGTGATACATGTATGTGGTCACGTCACAAAAAAGCCTGTTGGATTACCAAGCAGCACAACCCGTACTGGAGACCTGGGTGTGTAAATGTGTTACTTTTCTGTAGCGACGGGTGTGCAGATAAGCCCCTTCTGGCCAATTCAGCGTTTCATGCAGCAGAGCAGCTAAGGCACAGATCATTGGCAGTAAACATCTTCCAACACTGAGCACATATTTTGGCTGTATGGCTCCACACTGACACACACAGATGCACGCTCGCATGCAGACACCCCCTTTACTGGACCTACACCAGGCGCGGTTCAGCTTGCATATTTATATGAAGACTTCCACTGTGGTACTTCTGCCGAATGACGAACGAGAGAAGCTCAAGCGTTTCCTTATTAGGTCACATTTGGGCTCAAGAGCATCGGAATGAACCCCACAGACTCATTTAGATTCTCCTTATTTTGTTTGGGTGGTCTATATTTAGACCACCTCTCCCTGACATACTGTACCAAGGGGCGAGTCCCGGGACTATTGTTAACCATACAGAATACACAAACTGCCAACATAGTAAAATCATAATGAAAACAAGGCACATATAATTACCAAATGATCAAAATATGGAAATCTTAACAAAAGCAACCAACTGATAAGTTTATATTAAAACGTCTGGGTGACGATGGATGGCTGCATACTGCTCATGTAGACTCTTCATACTCGGTAAGGCCACCCTAATAACATGATTATATGGTTTTTATACTAAGCCTAGCTATGTACAATTGACAGTAGTCAAAGCAATGAATAAGCATTCAGCAGTGTGAATGACCCATGGCCGAGGAGTTATTCAACAGAAAGCCATATTACTATTGCGTTAAGTTATCCCCACACGGTGGGTTCAAATATAAGGCTGCTATGCTTAGTTTTTGGGTCTACCAACAGTTTAGTAAAGGGGTCCCCTACCCTCAAGGATTCAATTTCAAGCTCCTAACAAATCATAGAAACATTTACATTTTGCAAGTAAACTCATTGGAAGTATTAAAAGGAAAATGGCACAGTTGAAGGTGTTTTTCATTGTTGATTTGTTTCACTGACTGTTTTATTGTTGGTTTAAAGTGTAGTAACGGCAAAATCTTTCCAAAATCAATGAGTAATCATGTAAAATAACTGATTTCAATATTTATCTAAATAATACAAAAATGTCCCCTCCATAATCAAGCAGCCCTAATACTACATAAAAATCAATATGGTCTAAATAAGACATCATAGTAATACACAACCAAAATAATAAAAAAAAGCTGTACAGATACATGAAACAATCCATTTGCAATATTATGCATCCACCTGCTCTGCCCCCACAAGCAGATGTATGCTGTATCACGGTAATGCATTACAATGGCAGGGCCAGAACTCTTTAGTAAATGGCAAGGCCACATCTGAGTGAGCTATGCTTGGTTGCTTAGTAGCTCAATGCCACTAAAGCTTCAAAGCCTTCACTATTTAGCAATCATGCAGGGTGGCATCATCAAGCAAAGGCTAAAATGGAGTGCTAGCACCCCTCCCCCCCCCCCAATACAACACATCTGCCTCCCTGTATATGTGTTTGGGGGTTTGAGTTTGTCTGTTTGTTTGCATTCACATAATTGTGCCTTAGAAAGCTCAGTTTCACAGAATACATAGTTTCATACAGAGGCTTGGCTTTTCCTCTAAATAAACATGTCTTTTGACAGTAAAACACAGGGCAGGCAGGCCATTATGTAATGTTGAGATGTGGAATCAAGGCTGAAGGCGTTCTAAAATGGCTGAGCAAAAATAAGAGCCTTCACTCTTGCCAGTTGGTACAGTAGCACTGGGTATCTGACCAAAATAAAGTTTAAACAGCCAAACAGACATCAAAGACTTCGATTTTCATGATATAGACAGACAATGTGTTCCCAAACTCTTTATGCCTCTGGAATCCCTATTATATATTTAAATATGTATTTACTGGACTAGGCTATTTGAGATATATATATATATATATATATATATATATACACACACACACACATATCTCAAATGTAAAAGTTAAATAAACCAAAAATAGAAACACTAGGCAAGTCAAGAGCTTGCTTTGGAGCTAGATAATGAAGCCATTGAACAACATAATCTCAAGGCGCTAGGCTCCACCTCTGGTGCATGCTGCTTGTTTAATAGGCCAGAATATAAATAGACCAGGATAGATAGATCAAATACATATGGCTAATAGGGCTATAAGGCTTCAGGAGATACATTCTCCAACAGAAAATGCCATGCAAGCCAATCATCTGCTTGTACAATTATTGAAAAATTTAGGTTAGACAAAATAATAGCAAATGAAAAAAAAAAAAAAATAAATAAAAAAAATCACAAAAATAACCAAATAAAAATCAAGTGTGAATGTTTTCTTAATTGATCGACTGATTTGTTGTCTAATTGATCATTTACAAACTAAATATTTCAACTTCATTTATGATTAAAGATGCCACTCAAAATGTCAAGGACAACCAAACTAGTGACCTCCCTTGTGTCAATTATCTATTAAAATGTTGCTTCTGCATTATAACCTATTGTAGCCTAGTTCAGTGAGTAGGCTATAACACAAACCTAAATCAGAGATATGGCACTAGACCTGTAGTTACCTGGAATTACTGTAATCAAGTTATATGTGATGTTTAGAAGAATGTGAATTGATATACGGCACCGTAGTTATTCATCTGTGTCTGTTATTGTGGTTTTGAGGGTGGTGCTGCGGCAACTTAATTTACTCTCGATGAACCGACTAGTAACCCACAGAAATGCTTATAAAAGGGCTTTACTTGTACTAAATAACTAACAGTGCTCTCACCACACCATGCTACCGAGAAGAGCACGTAATGTGTTCGCAGGTTTTATTTGCTTTACCGTACGGTACAGTAATGGTGTGCTTCAGTCCCAACCAACCCCCCAACCGCTCCATAGCAACCATGGAAAATACGGGGACAAATGTTTAATACACAAAACTATTAAATACAACAAAATTAACAGGCAGCTGAATAACGTGCTAGAGTACATTATATCATCTATAATACAGTAATAAAACTGCCACAGCAAAGATGAAGGCGTCCACCGAACAGTGTTTATAAACACGTCAAGCTAACGTTAGCCAAAGCTAACCGGCGATACAACGTAGGAACGTAACCAGGTCAAACAGAAATATGTTGCACTATTTCAACTTATGTTAAATGGTCCTAGTTATAGTATTAGCAAACGCAGATTTGACTTAGCATACATAAAAGATTAGCAATGTATATATAACGGAATGGTTAATTTGTTCACCTTCCAAAAGCCGAGAGATGATGCTATCCACGTTCAATTCACCCTCCGCCATCTTCCCACTGATGTTTGCGCAAGGTTGCCTCATTCAATTCCTTTATTGGACTCCAGGGGGCGTTGATGTGTCAACATGTGTAACTTGATATTTCAATATTCAAAACGCAGGCATGCCTCAAACATTACATGGGGATTACTTATTTTCAGATGAGCAGTCAGACAACTGCTCATCTGTTATGTTTTATTGAAAACTGTATTGAACCGTGCAAAATACAAGGAGTAAAACGTGTGTGAATATTTATTTCATGAAAATTAAATCATATTTAAATTATCAAAAATAACCATGTTTTAATTACTTTGACTTTTTAATTGCACAGTAATCATTATTGCACATAAGTATAGTGCATCATATTCATTTTTATTCCAACCACATAACAGCAGCAATGGCTGTTTATATCCTTATAATGCCCAGAGGAAAGTTCAGCTGCAGCACATTTTACTGTCAGCTTACCAGGGTTGCTGAGGTTAGCTAGGGTTATTTTAATCATTGTGTCACTATATGGCTTGTTTTTACTTCACCCTATAGGACATATTGCACATGCTATTCTTTGCACCTTTATTTGTCTTTTTCCTTTGGGAAGCACACCGTCCCTGCATGTAATCCTTCCACTGTAAAACACTTGAGCTGCAATGCTTGTATGACAGGTGCTTTACAAATAAAACCTATTATTAATGTTATGACCAAACTCAGGACATCATATGGTAAAAGCATCACAGAAATCATCCACAGTGCGTGTTTTCAAACAGAGTGCCCTTCAGTTCCACCACAGTGCTCATCTTCCTCTTGCTCTTCCTCGCTCTATAGGACAGGAGGAGCCAGGTCACTCCCCAGCCAATGAGCAGTCCGGAAACCGCTAGCGCCACGGCGGCCCACACTGGAACGCCGTCACCGCCGCCGTGGGAGGTTGGGGTGGTGGTGGTGGGGGGTACTGGGGTTGTGGTTGTGGTGGTCACGATGGGAAAGCTGTTCACATTTGTAAAGATGTAAGGCCGTTCCTGAAACATGAATAAAGAATAAGCATAGCAGCCGGAAATTAAAGGGTTAACTGCACCCCAGCTCTGAGCTTGACTCCGCCCACTACGCAACTTTGAAAAATGCTAAAACATGAGTGAGGGGAGGAGAGGGGCTGAGAGGGGGATCCCTATTAACACTGCCGTTAATTAACATTTGAATTTGATTACATATGAGGACGGAGTGTACCGTTGAAAACGAGCCAGGTCCTGGGGTGATTTTTAACGGATATGACGTGTTGATTCGTTTTCAGTCCATAAAATACATATTTTTGTAATAACAGTACTTTCTTTTGTCAACATTAACACAAGACTGTATGTGTCTTATGACAGGTCAATCCTATTATTTAGTTTACAGCTTAAAAACCACATTTTAGAATGCAGTTATAGGCAGCCTATAGTCAGCTATTGCAAGCTGACACACTTTTTATCGCTTTTCGCTATCTCACCGATCTCTGTGCATGTTATAATAATCCAGTACTTCTACACACCCCTGGCTCCGTAAATATGAACACAAACAACGTGGCCCCCACCGCTCACAACAACGCCGCTTGGCTTCGCAAAGCGTTTTAATGTGAGCTCAAAGTTAGCAACATTCTCGAGAATTACCCTGCCTTTAATTCCACCGTTTTTATATAAACAGGTACACACTCTATTGTTTTGTACCCTCCCCAATTAGCCACCCACATTCACGGTTCATCCTTGAAACATCACTGTGTACATGCTCGACTTGCCCGATTCGAGGGGCAAGCAGGCAGAGCATAAACAAAATGCTTCGTACCTCGGTAGGACACTTGATGTTGCTTCTGTCATTTGTGAAATTGTTGAACGTCTGCTTCTCTCCCACTGGTTCCAGCTGTGTATGAAACGAAATATAAACGTGGGCCTTATGTACCTTTAATAGACAGATAGACCGACCCGAATGTCAACTCAGAAGCGTATTTCAAAGCAGAGGTGGTCTTGTCCGTACCATGTTATTCCAGAGAGAGGCGGCCATGTCCGCATGGCCTCGTTCGCTGAAGTGGAAGCAGTCCTCCGAAAAGTATGTGTCATCCGGTTGTCCTCCCTTAAGAGAGAGCAGGATATCAACTCCACTTACAAACATAGACACAAGACTAATTACACAAGTAATGCAAAGGGCCTACACACACACGCACACACACTACGTAGTCTGGGAGAACAGTTGACCCAGTGGATTTACTATCATGGGTGAGTAAATAGATAACAAAATCGACAGTTAATCAAGGTGATCGTCGTTATCACCAAGAAATAGTCAAGAAACAGAAGCACCGTCACAGTCATCTTGCAAGTCAAGTCATATATGTATATAGCCCTTAATCACATTACAGTCTCAAAGAGCTGTACCACCCCAATTTTCACATGGAAACAAACAACACCCCCATATCCTGCTCCTTCCCCCGGGCAAGGAATGGAATGGAAGGACCACAGAGAGAGGAATCCAACTTTCCATGGCAGTTAGGATGCAGTAAGTGTCAATGCAAAATACATATTCAATGAAATGCATTGCGTATTAAATAGGAATCATCTTTGCCTGCTATTCAGATCAATGAGGTCACCCTACTGAACACCTCCAACTGTGCTGCTGACTTTCACTAAGACATCACATGGTCAACTCGGCCTGTGGTCGAGCGGGGGAGGGCGTCATGGAGCCAAGGCGACTTACAGCGTTCAGAGGAACTATGGAGTTTCGGAAGAAGGGTTGAAGGACCACAGTGAAGTCCTCCCGGCCGTCGTAGCGGCCCCCGTACACCAGACGCCTCGTCTTCTCCTGAGGGAAGGTCAGGGTTATTGTAACAGCGGGCATTGCCTTCCATCCTTACAGCGAGTGCTGCTGTACGTGGCCGCAGCTGCTTTGATGTTAACCGTTAACGCTTTAGTCCTTTGGTGTTGTCCATCCCGCTCACCAACCTGATATTCACGATTAACCCGCCTCATCTCAGCCAGCTCATGGGAATCCTCCCTCGGCTCCAGAAAGCATTGGCAGACAACCCTAAAGACGCAGAAGAATATCAGCGATGGCTGCCGGGTTGCTGCTGAACTCGGCAAAAGCTACTGGTCATTTTTGTACATAATTATTATATATGTGACGAGGAGGACACTTTTGTATGACGTTACAGCCCAGGGTGTTCCTCTTGATCTTACGGAGGCCTTCGATTTCCAGAATCTCCAGAACATTAACCATTAACCTGGGCACCTATCACACACACAGAGTTTGATACATTGATAATTTACCATGTTAAAGGTACAATGTGAAATATATAATAATAAATGCAAATTAATAATTGGCTTGTTCAATAGATATAATTGAACATCAAATATATGCATTTATTTTTATGGATAGATATCACAGATTTAAACTTACCTCTTTGTAGAGAATGTCCAGGCTTGTCATCATATAATGACTGTAATTCTTAGATGACAATGAGGCCTGTGTTTTTAAGAAGGAACAAACACACTGCGTGAGCATATAACTGCTCCTTAAAAAACCACAAACAGTTTTGTAAAGGTGGTCTACTGTCAACACAAACGGCTGTGTACAATATGTGCTGTAGGCATGTTGTTGGGAAGACGACAATTCTGGTTGTTTTTGTAATGAAAATGAATTGAAACAACATTCGACCGACGAAAGCAAACGCTGACATCTGCCGCGCCGGCGTTAGCTCTCACCACTGGGGTTTCAGAGCTCATGTCAAATTGATGCCTTACTTTGATATTGAGCTTCAAAGTAAAAGCACTAGAGGCCTAATAGGGACAAGGGGGCCTGATAATGGTGCTAAAATGGAAAGGCACACGACAGTGAAATCCAAAAGAGAGAGGGAGAGAGAGAGAAGAAGGGGGGGGAGAGAGAGAGAGAGAGAGAGAGAGAGAGAGAGAGAGACAACAGTGAGGTGCAATGGAACGTCGTGCAGTAAGAGATAAGAGACTGAGCTGGTGTGAAGAGAGTCTGGGTTGTTTATGCCTCCTCAGAGAACAAGGGCTGTTGTTGAGCCCGAGTCTCCGTCTTGCAGAATGTTTCACAGAATGCGCTCACTCAATGGAGGCCTTGTCTGCTCTCGTCTCTCTCTGGCACAGAGAAACAGCTGGGGGCGGCTGGCGGGGGATGAAGGGGGGGGGGGTTGTCCCCCACAATGCCACTTTATATCTGATTCAGCGGTTATTCCTCTGAAGCGAGCGTCTTTCTAAACAGGACCGTGGGCGCCGTCCAGCTACAGAGTTCCACATGCACATGCACTACACCACATGTCACATAAGCAACCGCTGAACACCTGACACAGTAATACTCTTGTAAGCTCGACAGCATTTCCCGGGAGTGAGGAAGCCGATTTTCATTGGCTGTTAGCACCGTCACTCACAGGCCTGTATCCGTGTAACGCCAGTGCGACGCTTGTGTAATGTTTTATTTACTCATTTATCCCCCCCCCCCCATTTGTTATAAAATTGGAACCACATTGAACTTATTTAAAAGATTATTAAGACCTGCAAACAGCCAGAGCCGTGTCGTTACGTTTCCGAACCAATTCCTCAGCGTGAGTTTAATGTCCGACTTAGCCACGGAGTTATGTATAGTAGTAGTAATACAGTATACAGTACACATGCACTGACTGATGCAACAAGAGGTCGGCGGGGGCCTGGAGCTCACCCTGTCGTGGCAGTACTGACACAGGTCATTGCCTCCAATGAAGAGGGTCACCAGCTTCCAGTCGCTCTGGAAGTCCACATTCTGGTTCCACGAGAGAGGTGGAGCAGAAGCAGAGGGTCAGAATACATGACAGATGCAAAGCAGCTTGGGTAAAACATAAGTGACGGAGTGATGGTACATTGACTCACTGTGTTGTTTTTCATGGCATCAATAAGGCTTCTGACCTGCCCTGGAATTCCTCTAAAGTGCAAATTACAGTAATGAGTTATTGTTGAGAAACATGATACGTTTCACTGTGCTGTAGCAGTGAGAATGTTTTACCACTCACGAGATTTTAGCTCCGGAAACAGCCACATTGAACCCACTTTGTTGTTTTCCTTGACCCTTAGACATTCCTTTGATGTTTGGATTGAACTTTCTCAGTATATCTGAACACAACAATAAGAGATACATGCTAAATTATATGGTGCCATCTACTGACCGTGATGTGTATGACAGCAAATGTAAGTTGACAATATAAAGACATTAGACCAGAGGTCTTCAACAGGGGGTCCTCAGAGGTACTGAAGACCTCTTTGGTCCTGCAAATTATTTGATCCCAAACATATTTTAGTCCAAAAATTTAAATGTCAGAATCATTAATATATATAAATGTCAATTTTTTAAATGTCTTAGTTATTGGCCTACGTTTATACATGGCACTCTAGGCCACCCTACACATTATTGTTGGCTTGGCAAATAAAATGTTATTCCATATGTGATAGAAACACGTCACATAAGACCTGTGCATTAAACTAATAGACTTACTTGGTAAAGTTGTGACAGTTTCAAGAGTTTCGTCTCCTCCAATGCTGGTTGGAAAATGTAACAACAAACACATTACATTATATCCTATCCTAAAATAATGTGTATTGATTATATTGAAAACAACACACAACATTATATTCTAAAATAATGTGTATTGATTATATTGAAAACAACACATTACATTATATCCTATTCTAAAATAATGTGTATTGATTATATTGAAAACATCACATTACATTATATTCTAAAATAATGTGTATTGATTATATTGAAAACATCACATTACATTATATCCTAATATAATGTGTATTGCATGTGTATGCACTCTTAATATACTGGTATTGTTTTATTTCTCACCTCCAAGATACTCCTCTATACTCAGTGCTAAATTGAATGAGATTTTTTGCCTTTGCTCCAAAGCCAGCCTGCATTCAGAAACATATTAACTTGATGACAAAACTATAAAAGCAACAATATAACATTTACTTAAATGTATAGTAAGAAATTCTGGAAAAAACGTGTTGATATTTGAACTCGATAATAATCTCCCTTCGTAGGGTGCTCCGTCAGAAGCTCAACTTCACACAATAGAAACCCATTGCAAAGGCTAGGATATTGTTGTGTGTGGTCTGCACCACTATGTTTATGTACCTATTTACAGAACCACATCCGTGTAGCTACACCAGATACATTTTTCATCTTGCATACAGAACGGTAAGCCAGCAGACCGAGCGAGGAGGTATTTGGTGAATTTGACAAAGTGTGTTAGCTTAGAATTGCTTAGTATACCTTTAACGTTATTACACAAATATGTACAGTACCGTTATGGAGTCTCCCAGTGCAGCCACGACCTTGATGTCAGCAGGCCGTAATTTATGCACTAAGAAACGTTTTACATGTCATTTCATAATGTATACATTTCTCTGTATATTTGACCACCCATAATAACGGTCAGATCCAAAGGGCTCACCTGAAGTAGGCACTGCGTGAGAAGGAGCTGTGCTCCCACAGGAGAAGTCACTGCCCCAGTTCTAACCAGTGATGGAGGAGGAGGGATTCACTTTTCATTCAGTTTGAATGCGATGCGAAGCACATGTTCAAATCACAAAAATAAAACGCTTACTGTAACAGCAGGAGGCTTGGGAGGCACTGTCGGAAATGTATAGTTGCTGTTGCGAGCAGTTCGTAAGAATGGGAACGCCTGATATATAAACAAATGAATGAATTAAACAAACAAAAATAAACCATAGCAAAATTAGACATATGTTTCTGGTATTTGTTGATAAGCTATATAATATCCTACCTTGGATGGACACTTCAAATCAATACCAACGCTGAAGTCTTGAGTAAAGGACTTGTTGCCCACTGGCTCCAACTACAATGTATGTTTTTATTTTCAGAATTATTGATGTTTGGAATTTTTTAATTTTTTAATTTTAAGAAATGCCCCACCATGTTGTTCCATAGAGCTCGAGCCATGAGTGTGTGAGCTTTATGGCTGAGATGAAAACAGTCGGGGGCAAAGAAGGAGCGATCAGGCCGGCCGTCCTTCAAAAGCAAGCAAGGCAAATCAGATGTTCAATAATATTGTAACAGAATACATTTTTAGTTTTTTACCATACTGTTGTGTCCTACCGCAAGCCTCGGAAGAAACACCTCCCTGAAGAAAGGCTGTAGCACAACAGTGAAGTTGTCATGGGTGTCATAGCGCCCAGAGTCCACCAACTCACGCACACCAAGCTAGGAGAAGAGTAGAGCAACACGGAGGATTATGAACATACAATGCAGTAGAGGTCACAACGTAACCACTCAGTGACGTGCGTTTCTCTACCTGGTATGCCCTGTTGAAGTTATTGACATTCTGAAGTTCAACAGATCCCTCTTTGGGATTCAGTATGCAAGGACATATTAATCTAGAAGGAAAACGTTTAGCATTTCTCTTATTTACACCACAGTACCACTTTCGGTGCACATACTATTATTGTAATACTTACCAGGATACACTTATGACTGTTGCTACAATAACACAAAATTAAGTGCCATAATAAAGTTGCTATAATCTAATCTTAACTGTTTATGTAAATAGTTTTATTATAAATATGTTTCACAGATCTTATTGATTAATTATTTCAAGGTGGTCGGTCACACTTACTTGACAAACCAGGTAGGACAGGCCAGACTAGTTTCTCTATGCAAGTCACGCAAGGGAACCATGTGTAGAAGCTCCACCACATTGACTATGGCCCGGGGAACCTGGGGAAGTATGAACCAAACACGGCTGTCATCAGTTGGCGTACATACTGTATATAGATTTAAAGAATTGTCTTATACTGTACAGTTCATTTTGTCACTGGAAGCTAACGTTTATATACTAATGATAGAAATGTGTAGCGGTAAGCAGAGCAAGATGGAATTGTACCTCTTTATGAAGGATATCCAGAGCCTTGCTTATACGAGCTACCACATTTGTGGGAGAAAAGTAAACCTGTGGAATGTATCATACAACAGCAAACGGATGCTATAATGTATCATCTTGTTTTAGATTGCTTTACACGTCGCCCACGTCACATCTAAACCACTCGAGTCGAAAACCAGATGATACAATATAGCATCGGTTTGATTAGAATTTATTAGAAGAGCAAAGGCTTTTCTAAATGGAAAATATATGTTCACTCTTCTCCCGACTTTTCTACTGCAAGAGCGGATAACAGACTCTGATGGTTGACATGTTCGTCCAATAATGTGAAGTATTTTTTGAAAGCGTCAGCCATTTTGAAAATAATTCAAAAAACGGCTCCCCAGATGGGTGTGTCTTGTGTCAGGTACGGTATAATGAGCCACATTACGTTTTAACACCTGTATGGGTGAACAAGTGCTTTGATTTAACACTAACCACCAGTTTTCCTGTTTTGCAAACTCAATAATTATTATTTAAGTGAAGACATTAGAAAATATTTTCACGATATTACTGCCTTCTTATGCCACTGAGTTCAACATAGGGATATTAGCACAAATCGTTGTGTAGTACAAATTATAATATAATATTGTATTATAATATAGTATAATATTATATTGAAATCTCAATCATTTCATAGATTTTTTTACTGCAGCATAACTGAATAAAAGGAACGCTCACATTGTCAGTGCAGTAGTCGCACATGTCGTTGCCTCCGACGAACACTGTGATCACTTTCCAGTCATTCTGGAAATCGATGCGCTGGGAAGCATATGGTTATGGTATGGTTATGGTAGCTATTAGAATATACAGTTAGAACCAGTGTGTGTATGACTTACTTCATCGCTCTTCATCTTGTTTACTAAGACGTGCACCTGTCTGACTATGTCACTAAATAAATAAGAACAGTGGTTAATACTGATGGTGAGCACAGTGAGCTAGATAGCCGAGAGTTCACACCCCATTCACCCAATCAGGGCCTAGAAGTACCTCTGGCTCAAGTACAGAGCCGTTGAACGTGACAACTAAACCCTACCTTCTCCAGTGATACTGCTGAAAGGTGGGGCAGTTCAATAGTCATTATTAATATTTAATCTGTCATTATTGGATAGGTCTTCCCTACGCCCACTTAAATATACAGCATTGGATTTGCCAGTACAGGTGTGTAGTAATCATAGAACTATATGGTAGTAATACATAAGTGCATGGAAAGTGATTCTGTTTATGAATCAGGAGGTCACTACAAATAGTTGACAGTTCTCTCTGGCTCAAGTCCAAAACACACTGACATTTTACCTTTCCAAAATATAGTACAGGCTGAAGTTGCATTAATGGCCACCGATTTGCCAAGTTATCGCATGTAAACAATTCAACGTGAAGCAAGACTGACTGTAGTCCGGCGAGAGTGACGACAGAATTTGCTCACAGCGGGATACATCAAATGAATCAGTCATCTATCCAACTATGATCCATGCTTGGGGAAACGCCTACTGAAGTGCCAGACTCTGCTTTGCTTCTAGAAGAAAGCCAAAGAGGAGATCTACCTGCTTTTGGCTCCTGCTACAGCCTGGTTGAGAAAAGCCAGTGCGCTATCTTCATTGCCAATCCCCTCAGAGAAGCCAGTCAGTAAGGGGTTAAATGCCTTGAGGATGTCTGTCAAAGGGAAATACACAGGTGGGTCAACTACAATGGCCACTTGTAACCTTGAGCGTATTGTGCTGACATCAAAACTAAATGTTGTATTGATCCAAATAAATGCAGTTTAACACAGTTTAACTATCTTCCACAGCAGCCGCTCAAAAGATAAGAGTTTATTTATTGTTGCCGTTACAGTATAACTCAATCGCAACATGATAAACAGTTTTGGATTAAGTCTGGAGGTGTTACGACTGCGATGACTTGGTTAATCATAAGCTGCTTTAATTGTGCTATAACTCCGAGCTAAAGTGCCATCATAACGTATCAAAAACGTATGATTGTACTTACTGGGCAAAGTAGTCACAGTGTCAAGACTGGCATCCCCTCCAATGCTGAGAAGTAGAGACCAATTTATAAACCATATAGCCAATGGTGGCATTTTAACCACCTACTTATGCCACACTATCCGCATGTTTCCATGAACCCGCTTAACGTGAAATGTCATATTGTGAACTAAAAAAGCGATACGTTTTGACTTATTGCCTTACACCCGACCAGGGCAAAGTCGGACCCGTAGAATGGATGCGGCCCTTTGAAACATCCTACCCGGCCCGCCCGGTACATTAAACATTTTATATATAACAACATAAAATTACTATCAGCAGAATGTTACTTTATTTACTGCTGCATAAAAAATAAAATAAAAAGTTAAAATGCACTGTTACGTTTGATTATGAAAATTGTGTTGCATAGGAATAGCCTATATACTGTATGCATAAATCTGCAATTTAACAAGGTTAGCTATTTTGTGTTTTGTTTTAAAATGTTGGTTGAAAAAGTAATGTGGCCCACGAAGTTCTCTGACATTTTCAATGTGGGCCTCAAGTGAAAATAATTGCCCACTCTGAGTTCCTTGCGGATAGCCAAGCTTCTCATCGTATCTCTAAGGGAGACATAGCCACCCTCACCCATTTCGGCCGCTTGTACCCGTGATCTAGTTCTTTTGTTCATGACCCACCCTGACCATAGGTGAGGGTGGGAATAGAAATTGCCCGGTAGATCGAGAGGAAACACATACCATTCGCAATTGTGTTTTGTCAACTTTTTCTAAAATATCTATTTTGTGCTGCAACTGCAATGAACAGCCATCTAGAGAGATGCTACTGCATCACTGTGTGGCAACAAGTGCAGTGCGGACCTTACCTCCACGACAGACCCCGGTACTCATTCATCACCAACAGAAGGTTGTTTGTCTTTGCGCCCGCGCCATTGGCTGCCTGCACAGAACACACCGATGAGACAACAGCACATTCAGGAATAAACTACGCGCAAAGTGTATTTACAGGACACGGCCATTTATCGCAGGTAGAATCTCTCTTAGCCTTTAACTGGACAAGGAAAAACTACTACTTCATTACACACAATTTCATCTTTTAGTCTGCTTATGCATGCATATACAACACATACTGTGTATGATACTACATGTGGAAATAGCAATATATTTAAATATTGTTAATTTAACATTGTTGAATTGAAGAACACTTACAGTCAGAGAGTCTCCTAAAGCGGCCACCACTTTGATATCACCAGGTCTGAGCTCATGAACTACAAAAGAGAATTAATTATACAGTAGTTCTGTAATTGAAGATTACATTGAAGAAGAGTACACAAAATGTACTGTATAAGCAGGCTAAAATATTTATTTATAACCTGAAACGGGAGTTGTTGGAGAAGGACTACGATCTGTGCATGGCATCACGGTGCCCATAACCTGACAAGTAAAATAATGATTACTAAATATATTAGCTGCGTATTGCTCCACAGTAATCACAGGGTGAGCCTCACAAGGTCTAATGGAGAAGCATGGCTGTTAACACTCTCCATTTTGAAGGCGTGGGAATATCTCTGTGTTCGCAGAAAGGGCTCATTCTGAAATATAGAGAAGAGAAATATAAGTCATTGTTCTAATTAACTGTCATTATTGGTGTTGTTGGTAATGGCAAAATGAGGCATTGGACCATATTTTAATGATCTAAACACACGGTCTAAAGTGCAAGGCGCAAATTGGATTTAGGCTGTGTCCAATCCACGTTTTCAATTTTAACGGAAGATAAACGGTCAGTGCGCCGGGCGCATGGTTCAAAAGGGTTGAACTTACTCTTTATTATTCATATGTGTGTTTTGGACGTAACATGCAATAAACCAATGCGAGTGTCATCTCCCATTCCCTTTAAAAATCCAGGCGTGCTCGCAGCAAAGGCAGTTTGAAATTATACCAGGTTTGTGAAAGCGCTGGAGCAGACCATCTAGGCAATAGCTAGATTCCTAAAATATGTTCATGAAGGTTACACATTAATTATTTTTCACATTGTACTCCTTTGCATATTTGCAAATGCATTTGCATACTGCCTGAAGATAACAATGCGCCAGCAATGCGCTAGACCACACGTTTAGACCAACACACCCACGGGCGCTCAAATGAGCGCAAGTGCATTTGCTATTGAGACAACAAGCTGTAATTGCTTCGCACTGCAAAAATGGCATTTCCAGATAGGTTAGTTATGTGGCTTGTTGTTGCCATAGCAGCGTCACCTCCGTGGGGCAGGGAAAAGCGACGGCATCTCTGGCCTTGACCTCGACATCAATCCTCATTGGCTGGAGCTGAAAGAAAAAAAAAAATTGGTTTAGAGTTACGATTCGTTCCAAATGAACCAACAGCCACTCAACTCTAGACAATACTGATTAGATAACTATGGTATATGCGTGTGACGCACAATGCAGAAGGACACATCTGCTATCTAATCTACTGTACATCTGATGAACTGATAGTATGGGGCTCCATCTTTCCCTTTATGACTAAAACCTGCTGAGTCACTTTACAAGAGACCATGGCGCTATTTTAGTGGCAGAGATTTAGATCAAGCAACTGCTAGCTTGCGTTATAAAGACTTTTCTCTGTTGAACGAGCGGTGGAGAAGGGTGAGATCCTATCTGCACTGTAGGGGGAGAGGCCAAGTGTAAATAATTAAGTAAAGTTTATTTCTACAGCACCTTTCACAAGAACAACAAAATGCATATAATATAATGTACACATTATAGAAATGAAAAAAGACAACAGCACCATATTACTAATGAAAACTGTGTTCAAAAAGATGCATCTTTGGGTGTTTTTAAGAGTCCACAGTATCCATAGCTGTCACGGCTAAATGGAGATAGTTCCAGTGCAAAAAGCATGGTGACTGGTTGCTGTTTTGGCAAATGTGTGACAGACACTTTTTTCTTATAACAACATACCATGTTTGTCCAGAGGTGAATAGCCAGCTGGCTGGAGTCAGACATGGTACTCTCGTCCTGGGAAGAGACACATAGCATGCTAGTTACACAGTAGCTACACAGATTCCTTTCTCATTGTGATTGACAGCAGGGCAGCTTGATCTGTAGTTAACAATCCAACAATCCAACAATCAATTATACACACAACTCACTGAATGTGTGATAGCCTGGAAAACAAGCGGGGCTGACTGCAACACAACATTAAAGTCTTCCCTTTCACTGAACCATGACGGACTTGCCAAGACATTATAAAGCGAGCCCTGAAAATTAAGAAAAATTCATCTCCATCAAAAACGACAAACCCTTTTAAATTTAGGTAAGCAAGAAGCATTACACGTACACATGTGTATACGTACACATGTTTACACACACACGCACACCAACAGCACCTGTAGTATTTGTATAAGTGCAGCCCTGTGTATTTGGTTCATGGTTTCATTCTTCATACAGGCACACCTGCTAAAACAAAGACACAAACACATCTATAGAAATAACAGAGCCACATTATGGTTAAAATACACACTAAACATGGTGTGTATGTGTATGTGTATATAGTAAAACAAGCAAATATATATGTCATATTGTTGTGCGTGTATACCAAGTTGCCACTAATACTGAAATATGAAATCACCCACTCGGGCTTCTGTAAGATTGCACTCCCGACCACACAGTGCACTAGGGTGCGAGGCAGCTGAAAAGGAGAAAGAGACCTAGAATGATATAACCTAGGCTTACGACAGAAGGAGGACATTATTTTATTATACATTATTACAAAGAAATACCACACTTTTTGTAGATTACGTTCACGCAGTGCAGAGGCTCCCTTAAGTTGTTGTGCTTTAATTGTTTAATTGTAATTATTAAAACGATTTATAAAAATGTTATGAATATGTTTTAATACATGTTTTTTCATGTGACCTTAATGTCCTGATTCTGTCTCTTGCTGTACGTTAAAAACAAAACACAAAGATAAGAAATGCCACACCTTTGTCTTCAACACCTGCAGGGCTGCCTTCGCCTCCTGAACCAATGCGTCAATCTCTTTAGTGTCCTGGAGCCACATGCACATATTTACAGGCGCAATGTGATGTTTTAAACATTAGTGTCGCAGAAATAAACTCTATAATACAAGTATTGTATCCTGAGCAGAGAATGACATCACACTCCTTCTGTATGTTGTAATCGAGCTTCTCTGTTATTTGTTAGCCAGGCCGACCACACGCATGTTGTGTGTGTGTGTGTGTGTTAGCGTGGCCCACAAAGCATTTGTTTTGGTGCTCTAGTATCTAGTGGCAAAAAGTCATATGGAGCCACTGTAAGTAGTCTTGCAAAGCCAGCCTTTACTTGTATAAAGTCTGGGACACAGTGCTGGCTAATTGAGTCAAGAATCGCCTACTTGACAATGGAATTTTGACTGACATGCAAGATGAACAACTAAGTAAATAAAGGACAGCATTGTGCCTAAATTACATATAAACTTGCTAGTGACATTGCCAACAGCCAATGAAAATCTACTACTCTACCTAATGTCAAGTGTACATAAAATATTCAGCACGATTTGTTTATGTGACGCAGGGCTAATGGATGGAAGGAAAGACTACACTACAATAAAATGCACTATGGAAAGTGAAATGGATACATGGAAAACTACATAATTGAGTTTGTTACACTTTCACCTGCAGTAAACAGCCACAAAGAGAATCTGTCGGAATAAACATCACCACCAACTTCCAGTCTTCGGCCTAAAAAGAGATGTTTGTAAATTATTGGACTTTGACCTTAGACACATTGAATGTATTACTTAAAGGACCTAAAGGTGTTGCCTAAAGACAACTGATTTTATATGTTATATAAAAAGGCCCTAAATACAACTTTTGACTTTTTTGCAATGTAAAAAATAATTTAAATTATTTAGGAAAATGTAGTTACCAAAGGGATTATAATATGCAAATGTATTCTCTGGTTCTATTTTGTTAATCACCGCAAACACCAGTATAATGTTTAGGGGTGATCTGACCCTGTTAAGCAAAGGTTCTTGGGAAAAGCAGGACTCCTCAGAACATTTTATAGCAGGTCATACAAAAGGGTTTCTTACGTTACGAGGGTCAAAGTGTACCTTATAATGGGAGAGGGACAGAGATATTTCTTCTGCCTCCTCTGACAGACTCCTGCAACACAGGTAAAGAAATATTACAGATGTCCATTTTTTTTACTGACATAAGTGTACTGTTTGTGTGCGTTACAGCACCTGTGTTGTGAATAGGTAGTCTCCGTAGACAAAGTGGTCACATCAGGGTTAAACATGGACAGAAGTTCTATTCAAAACACAAACAAATTGTAAATTAAAAAACATATCACCTAACCATATTACATTCTTTGAGTGAAGATGGCAAATCCTAATCATATTCATACTATGGCAGTTATATGCTTGGTTTAAAATGTTATCTTTTACAGAATACTATCGATGTACTAGAGTGAAGCGTGGAGGTCAATGCAATGTTTTATCACACATTCACTGATGCCTACAGATTATAGTTGAGTGTTATCATTGATTGTCAGCAAGATGAATCATATTGCATTATTTTGATGATAACATGATTAAGTAAGAGTGACTGATATAAGGCAGCTGATTATGAGGTATTTCACAGCAAACAAGAGAGATCTAAAAAAACCAAGTTCGCACGTATTTTCAAATTAGATAACCGCGCAGTGTTAAGAATTGCTTATTCATCTGAAGTTAATAACAAACCGAGCTGCACTAACTGACAAACAGAACCTGAAGAGATATCATGCACACGAACAAAATACGAGTAAAATGAAAAACGTTCTCATATTCACATGAAAGAAAACACTGACACTAAATATTTTTTAGCTATTTTCTCTCTGTTGTAGGAAATGTGGAGCAATGCAAAGGCCTTTGTGGTCTCATATGACATAAAAAAGAAAATAAATATGTGCTGTTCAATTTATGAATGTGGCGCTGTAATTATTCTAAGAGAATGTTGTTTGCTTACAATTGCTGTTGACTAACTGCTAAGTCTCTAGATAAAAGCGTCTGCTAAATGCTAATGTTTTGATATAGCCTACTATATGTTTTGCTAGTTTAGTCACAACCAACCTGTCGTGTTCACCTTAAAATGACATGTTTCAAATTTTTAAAAGTCTGCACCATCACTTCTCTAGACACTGAAAGAAAACAAAATTGCAGTAACTAGTCCACAATATACTGTATCTGATAAATGTTTAATCATCATTCTGGAGAGAGCCTGCTGATATTTGAACTTAATCAATACAAAAACACCTTTCCTTCAATGCAATATGGTGCTCCATCAGAAGCTCCTTCGCACACATTGGAAATGCATTGCAAAGGCTAAGATATTGTTGTGTGGTGCGGTCTGCACCTGGTATATAATATAGAGAAATTTGGTGTATTTGAAAAAAAGTGTATTAGATTAGTTGATACTATACCAACTTTCAATTAATTCGTTATTGTTGCATGGATGAAAATGTTGACTTACCAGTCAGTCTACTGAGAACTTGGGATGCTTCCTTCCTGGCGGTTGGAGAGACAACTTGTTATAGACCATGAGGACCTCAACATGTAAACATTAGTGTGGTAGTCCCCTCCTCACATACTAAACACAAAGCACACACATACTTACAAAAGCAGGGGTGGGGGGCCACGGTCCTGGAGGGCCACGGTCCTGCATGTTTTAGATGTCGCCCTGCACCAACACACCTGATTCAAATGAAGCCTGATTACGACCCATTCATTTGAATCTGGTGCAGGGAGACAACTAAGTGCAGGACAGCGGCCCTCCAGGATCAGTGTTCCCCACCCCTGTCCTACAGCATACCTGTGTGAGTGTTGCAGTCCCACAGCAGAAACAACCGATATGTCACCAGGTCTGAGAGAATGAACTGTTAGAGAAGAACGGTGCAGTGGTTGTTGGTTGGTGTAAATCCACTACTTAGTGGATTTACAGCCTATTGAGACCATCCTGGTATTACAAGCTCCAGTTTCATTAAGCCACATGCAGCCTATCTGTCTGGAACCCCTCATTGCAAAAGCGTTTTTCGCCGATGTAAAACAATCTGGTCAGTCAGCCGTAAACTGACGTTTTTCCAAACATGACGACGTCATTGTATGTCATACATTCTGATTTCCACATGGGCGTTCTGGCTCATTTTAAACATTCTGATTGGGTTAGCTAAAATATGTAGTCAAATCTCATGCGAGGAAGTTCATCTTTATAATGCTGTTGAATTGGAGAGTTTCATACTGTCTGATACCTGTGGAGAACTCAAACTGCATAGCTCCAATGGTATTGCAAGACTAGATTTACATTTCATGGATACAGTTCATAGTCAAATTCTGTTGGGATAAATCCAGGTTACGTTCAAGTAATTGAATGTATTTGCTGTTGTGTGACTTACCTGAGGAGGGTGGGGGTAAGAGAGCTGGCTGAGCACAGATCGGAGATGATACATTTCCTTCCTGAATAAAACCCCCAATAATAAAATTAACACACTTTTTTTTTGTAATGTTAAAATAATTTCCACGAATTGCACTTAAACCTTTGAGTCTTCTGTTGGCAGTTCATTGTATGTTGTACCACTGGTGACAGCATCTAAATGTGACAAATTAACACACATAAACACTATATACATGAAGACCATGAACATTTTCAATGCTGTGAACTAGGGGTGCACAATATATCGATTCAGTATCGTTATCGCAATATCACGTTGCGCAATATCATATCGAAAATGTTGC